>ADNK01000211.1:0-39268 GCA_000320545.1 Bigelowiella natans CCMP2755 | reverse complement strand
CCCCAACTTCTACCACTACTACCGCCACTACTACTACTACTACTACTACTACTACTACTACGAGTACTTTCGAATGGTATCGATACAGAGATCCTTTGAACTGTCAGTCACGCCTAAGTAGTCAACACAAACAATTCTAAAGAAGAGTCGTTTTTCTTTTGCAAAAGAGAGGGAAATTCAGCAACACTCCCAAGCTAACGTATGCGTGCACTATTTTGGGGTGTAGCAGCAGATGTATGTAAGGTGCCCTGATATACACACCGGTGAGTGTTATTTCCGTCGGCTTTTTCCCGAATATGGAGATTAGTAACAAGGGCTCTAAGAAATACCCTAATCGCGTAATGGATTTAAGATGTCAAGATAGTTGGAGGGGAACGTCGTAGTATTCATTGCAATTGTTGTTTTTACCTATTCCTCGTGACGTAGGACATTCGTGCTTCAATTCGAACCCGCCTGTCACCATGATGCAATATCAGCTTTAGTTCTCGCAGTACGTGTTTCGGTGCGAAGTCTATTATGGCGGCCATTGCTGCTCCACAAAAAATATTTTCTGATGTTGAGAGCGGACGACCACCTTCGATGGCGCCCGGCTTGTATCTGAGCTTCGTCCCGGTTTCATTGATGGAGATAGAGCTTCCAGAGCTCACCTTAGGCACAACTTCGTTGTTACTTGCATATTTCATCATTCTTGAGGATGTTTTTTTGTTTGGATTGAAAGATCTTCTCGGTAAATTTCACTATGAAGCAAGAGATGTTGCATAATTAGTCACTGACCAGATCAACCATCTGTAAGAACGATGCTTCGTAGTCCTGCACAATTATGTCGCATGGAAGAAGCCCCAACAATTAATTCTAGGCACGCGCAGCTGCAAAACACTTCGGTCCACATGAGTTCATCGTCAAACCTTAATTCCCGGACTCTCGTCTTCTGCCCGAATGTCACTGATCACGATTGGTCGCCCCTTTCGAATTGATAATTTGCTTTTGGTAAATGATGATGGTCCAAAGTAGAGAGTTCGTACGAACCGAGAGCATTGCGGACACTATTCGGTAGCGAAAGTTCTTGCTGCCTTTGAGTCTGACTGTCTCCCCGCTTCCTGAATATCGTGGTATGGTTGGACGTTGCAGCAAAAGTGGAAGACAACTACACTTGGCACCTTTTGAATCGCTCCCAGCAGCTTTGCTGCTCCTGTACGGATGAGCTCGGACCCCACCTACTCCGGATAGCATAGAAATTTTTCGTTACCAGTGCCAACCAGAATGCTGAAAACAACCTTTTCTTTTTCTGGGCGCCATCCTTACTGCTCCCCTCCCTCCTCAGTTCGGTGAATTGTTGCTTTTTTGTTTTCGTCGGCGATATGAGCGAACGATTTACTTGTCGCGATGTGAACAGCCGAATAATTATTTCTTCAATTTCATATAAATTATTCAGGGGAATTCCTTTCACTTTTACCTGCACTTTTGCGTTATTTAGACTAATTCTCCCCACCGAATTAAAATTTTATCAATGTAAATATTTTCCCATGTGATTCATTTCTGTCTGATGCTTGGAGTAAGCCGTAGAGCTCATAAAAATCTCCTGCATTTTTATTCTCTCTCCAGATTTTTGCGAACACAGGATTTGCTTTCCAACGCAGGGTCAAGCTCAGGATATCGAAATTACTTTTTGTCGAAAATTAGTCTATTTTCGACATGTTTATGAAAATATTATAGTCGTCATTTTAATTAGAATGAGGTTTTCTGGAATATTACATGTCTTAACAACTCTGAAATTGCTGACTATGACTGCTTTTCGTAGAGTGACACACACGTTGCTCCGAAAATAGCCCCAAAAGAGGAATTCGGATAGAAAGACTATATTTTTATATTGTCGTTTTGATGCAGCAAAAGAGATTTACTCTATTTTGCCTGTTAAAATACGAACTCGATTTAAGATTTGGTTTGGTTGTCCTAGATAAGGCCGCCAATCAACTGCACACTCCTTCCTCTCGAGCTCGTGGCCTTCTCCGCCACCTCGCGCGAATCAACGAAGAATCCTATTGCTAGGCTTTAGAGGCTCAAAATTTGTGAAAGGTAAATAAATTCCCTCAAGACATTGTGTATTTTAGAACTCGATCTTCCATAATTCTGATCACCTCTTCTTTCGTAGCCATAATCACTGTCCGAGGAACATATTGACCTTTCACTATGGCGTCCAGTAAGAATCAATACTTCTGTTTGAAGACTCTGCTGAAAGAAAGTAAAAGCTGAAATTAATAGTTATTTTGTCCCCAAGGCTGAGTACATTTTGATTAAATGTTGTAGAACTCGTGGATGAAATCTTGGGTGCAAATATCAAGCAAGACCCGCACCAGGTGCTCGTTTTGGACTCTCACACCAGCAAGATTATTGGTTCATGCTGTACCATGTCGAGCTTGTTGGGAAAAGGATTTGTTGGTAATTTCCTAAACATAAGCTGGCTCGTGCACCTGCTAATTCGTTTCACAATCCACAACAGCAATTCAGAATCTAGACTTCAACCGGCAGACCATCGATTTGCCTGCAACATATTTTCTGGACTTAAGCGGTCAGGATCATTCTGAGACAGGACACACTGAGGACGCAGATAAACTCAAAGTCGTGTTGCAAGATTTTACCGCGGGGCCTGACTGGAATCCTGAAACCAAAGCGGGAACCAGATTGAAGAAAAAGTGAGCTTTTAAATGAAATTGCGGTATTCCAACTAATTGTGTTTTCCCGATAGGTACCTAAGGGCATACATAAATGTCACACTGTCCTTGAAGGCAGAGTTGATTCAGGATGTCCTCAAGCAGGAGGCACGCTTTATTAGGTCTTGCAGAGCCCTCAATGAAGTTAACATTGATTTCCTCTCCTACGAATCAAGAGTATTTCTACTTAATCAACCTTACGTTCTCGAAAAATTTATGAATCCGAGCGAGGAGGCCATATCAGAAAGCAGCCGTGTGATTGAACGAATCATAAAGCAGCTTGTGAGTCTCTGTATTGCCATGAATGAGAAGCCATATGTCCGTTATGAAATGCCAACCGGAAGCAGAATTGAAAAATACATTCAATTTCTGGTTGCGTCGAAGACGGGCTTTGGAAAGGTTTTCGAAGAGACTGTGAAAAATCTTCCAAATTGGAAGGCGAGGCCGAACCCAGCCACTATGCTTTTCCTGAACCGCGCTACAGATATGGCAGCCCCTTTAATTCATCACATCAACTACCAATCTGTTCTGGTTGACGTACTTGGTATGCAAGGCGATGTCCTCACAATAGAACTTGAAAACCAAAAAGAAAACAAGAAGGAAGTTAAGTCGTACGTACTGAACGAGACAGATGAAATTTGGAGGGAGAAGAGACACCTCCACTTTGATGCGTTCAAAAATAAATTGAATGACGATATTGGCAAGTTTAAAAAAAAGTCAACGACAAATCAATTTCGGGATGGCAAGATGGATGATAAAACTATGCTTGCGGTCGTCAAGGATCTTCCAAAGTACCGTGAGATGACCAGATTGTTCGCGAGACACCAGAACATTTGCAAAGCTGCCGGCAAAGCGCTTAAACCAAAGGTTCCTGCGATCACAATCCTTCAAGACTTGGCCTGTGGTTTGTCTTCTGATTGTTCGACTTTAAAACCGCAAACCAACTGGAGCGTCATTAAAGAATTGTTAGAGAAACCGGAGACTGCTTATCTGGACAAAGCAAGTATTGCGCTGCTGTATGTAATCGCCCGAGGAGGGATGAGTAACGATGAAAAATCCTTTTTCGAAGATATTCTGGATGCAGGTACAATGGCTGCGATCAACAATCTGCAGCTTCTTGGAGTGAACACTGGAAAACCTAGCAAACCAAAAGCTCTCGATAAGGGTCATCAAGAAATGATAAAGACTCGTCTGAAGAGGATGATCAAAGAAAAAGGCGATGCGAAGTCGCCTAAGAAAAGCTACATTATTGGAAATCGCTACCTATCGAAAGTTTACTACGCTTGCAGACAGCTGGCCGAGGACAAATTGGACAAAAAAGCATATCCGTATGTCAACCCACCCCCAAAATCTGCGGGTCGCTCAAATGCTAGGAGTACCGGATTTTCGGTGAGACGAAATAGGCACAAGCGCCAAGAGAGCAGAATGGGTAACTCCGATAAACCACGGTTGATTATCTTCGTCCTCGGAGGAATCACGGCTGCGGAGATGGCGAGCGTTTACGAAATTGGTGAACAGTGGAAGGTGGAGATCGTTATTGGCTCGACCGATATCATTACTTCCGAAGAAACCCTGAAGTCTCTCAGTCAAGGACAAATAAAAAAAAATCAAGACCTCAACCCTTCGATAGTTCGAGATCCTACCAATATTTGATCAGCTGAAGTTATCCAGATACAATTATTAGTACGGAAATGATGCTTGTCACTTCGGAATCGATTCCGTGTCACAAATAGTAACTTTTTAAAAGAATTCTTGGAAAAAATGTAGCAATATTTATAATCTGGAACAAAATTTCAGTGTTTTCGCTTTGAGGAATGGTTCTGGTCGGTTCGAATATAATATGCAACTGAAATTTCTAGGGATGAGGAAGGCCGTAATACAATATGGCGCGCATTAGTGTACACCCAAAAAAAATCAATACTATCTCAAAATTAGGATGACTTTCCTCTATGATCGCGTGTTTTTGAGAAGTATTAAATACATGCGGATATATGAATTATGATACATGTACGTTTGGTGTGCGTGCACGTAAACGATCGTAAACTAAGAAAGCTGAGCATGCATGCTGATTGGCGCTTCATAAGCTTGGGTAGCTTGGCAGATTAAATTACAATAAATACTCTCACAAAGGCGCGTTTAAACATTCATTATTGACGCTCAAAATGTGTGCAAAATGCCGCTTTATTCAAAACGGCACGTAGCCAAGGTTCACGATGTACCTAGCCTCACAAGCTCATGCATCACCATCGATCACATGTGCTCTCGCTCGCTGCATGCTAGCATGCTGTGCGTGATCTGAAAGCCTCACAGATCAAAAGTTACTTGACGCCTACGCTTACCATCCGTGTCTTGTATACTTGCACAGTGTGAATGCTACTAGTCCAAGCATGTCAATGTAACAATATCTAGATGCATCAGTCGCTCACAGTGTGTATTTGCGCTTGCATTTAGAATTTCGCGGGCGGATGGAAAATAAATGGTCCGAGTGGGGGCCATGGATATGGTCCAAAAGGCTTCTCAAAAGGCAGCACAGTGGCGCTTGCCTCTCCTCCCTTGTCTGAACAACTAGCCGACAGTTGGTAAAAGGATCAAGATATCATGGGAAAATTGTGTGTCGACGTGTGAATATAGCAGCTTTTATGTCGCTTTTATCACCCTCTCATCCCCTTCCCTCTCCTGATGACCGCGCCAAGGAAGCTACGGATGAGCATGCAAGCTGTCATGGATGCTCAGGCGCTCAGTTTCTCATAGTGTGTCATTGTTGTGATTACTAATTTTTTGAACTTTTCATCATGCAGGCAAATGATGGCACCAGGGTAGCAGGGTTATAGAGGGTTAGCACATCGCCGTTAGCGCGATTTCTGTCTCATAAAATCTACTGATTTCGTCTAAAAAAAGGATATATTTCGCCTTTTAGTCCTCGACTTTGACGCCTTCGACCTCTCTGTTTTGACTTTGGACAGCAATGCTTCCTTAGCAATTCGCTCTAGTTTCTTGGTCAACTTCCTCACTTTCCTCCCTTTGACTCGGTTGTCTTCTTTCTGAGTTGCCAATTCAAAATAGATTTGGGAAGGAAAGCCTGCCTTTTCATTTTTATTTTCATTTTCAATGGTAGGGGGAGTGTTTTCATCAATTGACTTTGAATCTTCGCGATCTCTTTCGTCGTGGCACTTCAGGTTTTCAAGCTGCCATTTGACGATATCGATGCGCTTCGATCGCCTCGACTTTCTCTTGATGCCTCCTTTGCCCTTGCTGGGACATTTCAGTGGGGTGTTGAACGCCATTCTTGGATAAGTAGTAATTAGCTACTTCGTTAGGTTGGATGAGTTATGCTCAGGCAAGGTGAGTGCTGACTTCGCGATAATGATTCCGGGATCTCGGGACCGAAGAAAGGAGAAGAAAGAATGAGGAACAGAAAAATTAGATTAAATGAATTCGTTTTGCCTTCAACGACAACACCTAATCCATGTCGCACAGAAGACTTCAATCAACCTAGAATCTGCGGAACTTCCCTGAGAATTTTCTGCCTGAGAATTTTCGGGGAGCGACCGAAAAATATTTTTAATACATATATTTTTTCGGTTTTTTTTGAACACGACATTCGAAAGCTGAAAGGCAGCTAGGAGCTCTTCATCCGCCGGCATGATCTTTGGCTCACTAGGTCGGGCTTCATTGCTTTGTCCACCTTTCCTTTTCATGCACCAAATTCATTCGTTTGATGCATATTATCTACATCGTTGTATGTGGGAGGTTGCCACATTGTGTTTGAAAGTAACACATCGCGCATCAACGTCTCTGTAATCTCACAAGGGTATTATGGTGACAGGGTTTTCTTCGTGCTGGCCGCGGCGCTTATCGTCGAGGGAACTCATACGCAACGAAGTCATTCAGATCTTACAGGGAAGAGGCTGGAACTAGACCACTCATTAACCATATTTGCGGCCACGATCAATCAAGCAGGGGAAGTGTTGAAAGGCAAATACATCGAAGAAATCACTAGCTACTTGTTGCATCCCGATGCTGACGTTGTATGCCTTGCGCAACAAGAGGGAGGCATGGATCCTTGGGTATATGATGGTCCCGTCAATGGTGGACAGGAGCCGTCTGCTGTTGAGACTAAAGACAAGACACTAATGGCTAATATCCAAGAGAAAATTCGAATTCATAAGAAGGTGACCGCAGCAGAGCTTCTAAAAGAGCCGCTTGCTCGTGAGGGTTACAGTCTAATCGGCTCCTCTTTTTTCGTGGGAACTCTTAAGGAAACGAACCGATTCATCGGTTGCAGCTGTTTCAGGAAAGAATGGGTTGAGATCCAAAAATTCGACGCGGTTTACGAGCGGCCCCACGGCAACAAGGTTCGGCTCAAGGGCGGCGCTTCCATTATTTTCGAACACAAGGGCAAGAGGTTCGCTTTCTCAAGCGTCCATCTCAACACCATTGATGGACGGGAGAAAAGGGAGCAGTTTGAGGCTGTGATGGAAAAGGTTAAGGGATTTGGCATCTCGACCCATGTTATCGCAGGGGATTTCAACTTCAGACTCATGGGAGGGATCAATACGATCAAAAAACATGTGGATATGATTGCAGATCCTAGTCGGGGAAGCTTGCTAGCAATGCTGGACGCTGCTGGCTGGTAGAGATTGAGAGGGGTGTGAGTGTACGAGTGTGTGTGTTAGTATGTGTGCGCCCTTCGTGGTTTGTGAATAGTGAAGAGACGTGAATAGTGAAGAAAGATCGATAATTTATACTGGCTGTTAGCCTGACGTAAAGAAAGATACGGAGAGCAATGTTTTATCGAACACTACTTTCATACAGTTTGGTTTCCAATTTTTCCGCTCAAGCTTAATCTCAATCAAAACGTGTGTGATGTGTATCACACACAAAACACACATTTACGTTTTGTACGCGTAATAATAATAATAATAATAATAATAATAATAATACCCGTTTGTTTATCACAAAAATATACGATTCAATTGTGTCGTTGCCGTCCCTCCTGGTGCTCCATGATTTATCATCGTAAACAGGTACTCCAAAGCAGCGGCCCAGGCTCAATTTTCTCTTCCCACCGAATATAAAACAAATCCTCCTCGAGGAAAGGAGCTGATGACGTTCGAAGAGGGGGAGGTCGTCAAGGAGAACTTCGACTTGATCAGCTCTCTCTGGACTGCTCAAATACCGCCCAAGGCGTTCCCCTCTTATTCGTTTAGCATGAAGTTCGCAGATCCTTCGTCCGATCCGTGCAAGTTCCTGTTCGACCCACAGGTCAACCCGTGGACGAGGGCGAACGAGCCGGCCATGGAGATGCGCAACGACACGGCCTCACTGAAGGAAGCCATTAAGAAATGCTACTTCGGCGATACGTTCTCAAACTCCCCTGACAGTCAATATCCGCAGTACGTCTATGCGAAAAAAAATCCCACGATCTGCGACCACGTTGGGTACACAGACAGGGTGGTCCTTGACGTAGACCCTGACGTGCAGTTCCGGCAGGACAAGGCTCATGCATTATGGGGGGTGAAATTGCACGGGAAGATCGATCACGGGATGGTAGCTCAGAAAATCGAAATGATGTGGACGTAGCGTATCTGTGCTAGTAGATCTGGATCGTGTGGCGACCCCTAGCTAGCAGAAGGAAGTTTAGCGCGAGCAGAGTGGTAGTCAAGCTGTGTCTGCCGTCGCATGCATGTTAGCAATTCTTCTTCAAAGTTGCGGCGTCATTATATATTCTTATATCTGCTAGCCTGTAGCCAAATGCGATGTCTATTTGTGTGCGCATGCGTGCACTCTGCTAGCTGCTACTGATGCACGACGGCCAAGCACTATATCTACCGCAATGTAGCTATTGCTAGTTTTACTACGTTCATTTGTTGAATGCATGGTGTACATGACTAGATGATGCCGCAGCGCTAAGAGGAAGAAGCTCGCGATTGAGATCGAGGTATCAACACAACCCTTTGTGTATGGGTCATTTGTTCTTGTCGTCGTCGTCGCTGTCGTCTTCGACGAAGGTGGGCTCTAATTTGTCAACGTCTGCCTCGGTGTAGCCAACGTCGCTGTAACAAGAAGAAACGAGTGGTTTACACGTCTGCGTTTGCGCAAACACAACCATAGTATCCGGTTGCCTTTTGACGAACAAGATAAAAATGCTATTTTATCCACGATAAGCTCCATCTCAAAAGACTACCCCCGCCCCCCGCCCCCCGCCCCACAAAAAAAGCAAAAAAAGGCCAGGTTTTTCTGATGAATGAAGACCTGGATTTTGCTGTCTTTTTGAGTTCGCGGAAGATCTCCTTGCACATATTCACCTCATCTTCTAGGAACGCGACGGCCTATGGCATGATCAGTATCAGCAGCAGCATCAGCACCGTTTTTATAGGCTTGCTGGTGGTGGTAGATAGTAGTAACAGAAAGAGTAGTAGCAGCAGTTCCAACCGACCGCAGAAGTGACGCTTGGCAGCATTGTTAATATGACCAATACTACTATAGCAGTAGTAGCAGTCCATCCACCGATGTTAAAGTGGGGGGAAAGAGCAGAGGTCAACAACGGTGAGATAGCACGATTGCCAAAAACACATGTAAGGGTCTAATATCACATACTCAATCGCTACCACCACAACATAGCAAACACGCAACCGCGACCATGGATATCCCCCTGATCCTTGAGAGGCCCCGGAATGTCGCGAAAAGGAACTCCTCGTAGTCTAATCTATCTTCTTCCTTCACTCCCTCTTTCCGTCGCTCTTTATACAGCGCGGTGATTATGTCGCCGAGCATAGTCAGGCTATTAGGAAAGAACGGGGAAAACAGCATTACGACGCGCTGGGATGTTGGTGAATTCACGAGCCTGCTGATGATTGTCTATACGGCGGAAGGGGGGACGGTTGGGCGTGTCTATCTCTTCCTTTAGTCTTTTTCCTGTGTTGTTGCCTCCCAATGTGCTAAACCAACCACTGTGCTCTTAGGGAGATGATGCGTATAATACCTTCCCTCCACCTTGAAGATCTTTCGGTACTTCTTCCATGGAATCTTCCGCAGATATTTCACTTTGCTCTGGCTGCTCTTGCACGCTCGCCGCCTTCACCGGGCAAACATGGTATATATATATATATATATATATATATATATATATATATATATGTGTGTGTGTGTGTGTGTGTGTACAAATCATCATAAATGAAGCCGTAACAACCAACAATGCTGCCCCCCTCTCCATCCTCTTCCACCCCCCGTTCCTTACAAATGAAAATTAAGTTAGCACTACCAGTCCTTTTCAAAATCAAACGCATTCTGCGGACACTTGACGTCAGAAAGATCGATGTCTGTGAGTTCCTGTATTAACGATGATAAAATCATCAGAAACAAACAATGCTGGTGATGATGATATGATGATGATGTGGTGATATATAAATCAAATTAATGTGCGTGTGAATATGTATATCAGATGTTAAATGCTTCCTCGCTTTTTCACGAACGTTTTTAAGCAAGAACTTCCCACTAATAGTTCCTTCTCAATACACCATCAGACCTTCGCTAGCTTATCGCACACGTCATCAGTCTTTTCCTACGAATCAGGACACACAATGATAACAATGAGGAGCAGCTCAGAACAAACGTACAGACGCTATGGTTGACAATAGGCCAAGGCTAAGTTGTCATCACACACATAGCCCTCTTCTTTCGCCTTATTTTATCATTAAATCAGTGACCTTCTCCATGAGGTTAGCGATGTTGCTGTCGTGTGCTGTACTCGGGGTGGCATCTCTTGCGCCGGGTTTCCTGATTCAAAGCGGTGGTGGAGGTGGGATTGATGAATATTCATGATGATGATGATGATGATGATGATGATGATGATGGCTGTGTTGTGGTTGCGTTTCACTAGGGTTGTAACGTGTAAATGCGTCAGGAATGATTTTTTTGCAGCGATGGTGCAATACGAGGAATATTCAAGGGACTTGCATTATTTGCACTCGTAAATACTGTGAATCTGAAATTGTCGAAAACCAGAAATCTGTTGTGTGCCAGCTGAAATTACCTGCGTATATCTATAGGTTTCAGGAAGGCAGCGGCAACGTGTTCTTTGAATTCATCATAGGTCGCGCATTCTGTGATTTTCTGTAAGGCAGGTTAGATTAGTCGCGCTATTGGGGGTGGGGGGGGGATCACCAATAAGGAAATGGTTTGGTAGTATGCTAGACCTTACACTTGACTTCGTTGGTGACCTCCCGGCGTATCTCGGAACGTGCGTGCTCGTGAAACTCGGCGATTTCCGGCGATTCCGCCCACATCGTTGCTCGTATATCCAGCTCTACTCAGCAAATGGAAGGCAGAGGACCCGCGCGGGCTGTTCGGGAACCCAAAGAAGGAGTCGGGACGCAAGTAGTGGAGGTGGGTGTAGAGGGGCGGGAGCGTGTTCGCACGTTTTTTATTATGAGTCTCGGCCGACAAAATAAACATTAAAAAATGCCTAAAATTACCCCCGTTTTCCCACCAGCGACATGCAAGGATTTGTCGCAGGCTTTGTAAACCTTTTCTTTCTTGACCGCGAGCGACCGGTGCGAAATCGACTCGCTCCGGCTTCTCACGGCTGGAGGGTGCAGATGAGTTTGCACACCTGATGATCCTTTGAGATCTACCAAGGGAATTGATTCATTCCAGAAGTACTGACTCTTCCAAGCAAAGTCTGGTCTTTTGACAGGGAGCTCTGTTGTTTTTCTTCGACAGGTGTGAAACTTTTTCTCCAGTGAACCGCCACCTCATCACTCGTCACGAGATCGTTGATTTGTGTCTTTGTCAACTTGGCATTTCACGTCAAAATGCAAAGCATGGATTCATGCAGAATGGTTCATGTAGAGACGATTACCAATGCAACTTTTTGTCGCTAGAATGAACCAAACTGCATTCATCAGTGGTCACAGTCTAGCAGTCTAGCAGTGTCATGCGCTGAGATTCCTGCTTGTTTTCCTTGTGAGAACTCCTCATGCTGGAACATTGCATGTGCATGCATATACATGCACATGACTCTGTACGCACAATACATGGTTGCTTTCATGGGTGTTGTGCCCATTGGATGACACTTGTGCGTATGATGACCGTTGCGTGATGATGACGAGTGATCTAGTGATGTACGTGTAGGTGGTGTGCAGGCATGTGAACGATTAGCGATTGTGCATGCGGCGAACACGCAGCCACCACGGTAGCGCGCACACACCGCTCATCGTAGGAGGTGAATATGCACTTGATGCTTGAAAATGCACAAACACATTTACAACTAAATGCGTTCACAGGAAACAACCAATTTGGCCCACATCACATGTGATCGTCGATCTCAATTTGTGTGATTTGACCTATGTTTGTCCAATTTTCGTTGCAACACTGAAAGTGCTCACTTCGGGCATTATCAACAAGGTCATCGTAATAACCGGGTATATTTCTAAACATCTATGTCAACAACTACTTTTCCTGTTGCCTTGCCGCTCTCCACGTGTCTGTGTGCATCAGCAATGTCATCTAATGAAAAGTTACTTTGATCGAGCAATGGTCTTAATTTTCCTTCATGGACCAGCTGCGCCGCCTCTCGCATGATCTGCCCATGTTTCTCTCTGTTGAGATTGTGGAGCATATTTATGAGCATAAAAACAACATGCAAGCTAAGCCCTTTAAAATGCATCTGCGACAAGTCGGCCTCGTACTGTGATACAATTGTAACGACCTACGCCAACATTTAAGAAGGAGTAATGTCATAACTATATGCATGGAGAAAGAAGACGATTTTTATCAATACCTGGCCGTTCACCTTCGTGGCCTCGAATGAAGAGCAAATGTTGCCCCCCCCTGTGGCGTCAAATACGACGTCGAATCCAGCCCCCCCCGTCATCTCATTGACGTAGTCAGCTACGCCTACGTTCCTATGAACAGAAATACATCGGTCTACAGTCAATATTTGCCAAACTGTTTTCACGAATTGCAGCGGACGATGATGCGTCTCGAGAACTAGATCGAAGAAAAATAGTAAGTGTGAAAGATGGGGGGAAATAACCTGTAGTTGATCGTGTGGTCTGCGCCTAGATCAGCGGCAATCTTTTCTTTCACAGGAGATGAGACTGTCGTGAAGACCTCGGCCCCTCGCACTTTTGCCAGTTGTATCGCGATGTGGCCAACACCTCCAGCACCTCCATGAATCAGCACCTTGTCGCCTTCTTTCACACCGGCTCGCTCAAGGCCTTCCCATGCAGTTATTGTGACAAGAGGCATAGCTGCAGCTTCGCGCACGCCGAGGAAGTCTGGGGCGGGAGATAAAAGCCTCGCATCGGCTGATATGTATTGGGCATATGACCCACCTACTCCCCGAACGCCACCTGAAGAAATATCAAACACACGCGCGTTGATGTATCACCACTGCCAATGCTATTGCGTCCTCACCACGCATTCAATAAAGCGGGAATTATCTGCAGATGGTCAAATGGGTGGCGTGACCTGCGCATCCATACACGCGGTCGCCCTCTCGGAGGGCGTGGCTGCTCGCACCCGAACCAAGCTTTACCACCGTGCCTGATACATCGCAGCCAAGAATCGCAGGTAGGTCGTTCGTGATCGGACGGGGTGCTAGCCGGCATTTGATGTCAATTGGGTTTACGCTCGTGGCTGCCTGACATTGGCGCCACAATGATGGACATGAAGTTCTTAATTTAAGCTCTGGGTTCGTGTCGTGCTGTGATGATAGTTATAGTCGTAGAGGTTTTCCGCACCATTTTAATGAGAACTTCCCCGGGGCCTGGTTGAGGAATAGCGACTTCGAGCGGTTGAAAGACGTCAGGATCTCCAAAACTTTGAATTGCCAATGCTTTCATCGTACCCGGTTTAATGGTGGACGAAAATGACCTCGTTGTCCCTAAAGAGCACAAAAAATGCATTGCCTTACTCCTTAAGGTGTTTTTGATGAAGGCTAGGAGATACGCGAAGCAATGGGGAACGGGGTTTGGGGGAGGGAATCTGTTGTGAGAAAATCCCGAAAGCTACCTCGATCCTTTCCGCGGGTGAAGAACCAACCCCGACCCAAGATCGTTCCTTTGCGCTGCGGCCCAGATCCGAATGACAGTTTCGGGGTGAGTCCATTGCTGATGCCGAAGCGAAGGATAAAGCGGCTCGTCATCCGATCTCCAAGCTGCAACTCCTTTCTCTCTCTCTCTCCCCTCCCCTCTCTCGCTCTCTCTGGATTGCCTCAATACCTCCTGCCGGGAGTACCGGGTGCAAAAAAATAGCATGAAAAATGCCATTGAATTTCCAAGAAATGAAGCGTTTTTTGTTGTCACACTGTACCTTCGTTAGTCTTAGCCTCGATGTTTGCCTTCATTGGACTGCTTAGTTCCCATGGCTGGTTTGCTGTGATGCTCCTCCTTGTGACAGATCTGTGCTTGCCCTGCTTCTCCTCAGAAAAACAGAAACAATGCATGGCATTTTGATGCTGGGACAAGGATTTCGATGTCCTTTGACTACCGGTACCTGTGGTTGATTGAAACCGAATTTGCAAAAATTGGCAGACTCTGGTCTTGACAGAGTCAGGAGCATCAAAGAATGAGGAACAGGCAGGAGAATCCGGGCCCAGAGCCACTCTCATGCTCGAGAAAAGTGTGTTCCTCACAGCAATGTTCGCTCTGCTTGGAAGGCGACCATTCACGACAAAAAGTGAGCACGTGTTGGCGTGAACGTGCTTTCAAGAACAATGAACAATGAACAATGATGAAGAACTGCATTTCCAAAATGTGACAAGACATTTGCAATGTGCGAAACGCAGCGCCTCGAACTAACTTCAGTGAGGACCATCTAGTGAAACCAAAAGGAATCAAGAACGGCATTGTGGCCACTCCTCCGTTCCTAGTTTCATTGTTTTTGGTCTTGCTGGGTGCTCCTTCGGATGATCCCAACGTGGATCGTCGGGTGGATGTTGCGTTCAGGAAGTTCCTGATCAGAGTTGACACCTTGCGCCTTCGCCACATTGCTGCCAGTCACATTGTCTCACAATGACTTGCAGCTTGCTCACTTTCACTCAAAAAATCTGCTAGTTGACCAGTCATTGCCCTCACCAAAGTTGGTTCGAGGCACTGCGTTTCGCACTCTGCAAACGTCTTGCAACGTTTTGGAAATGTGGTTCATGCGCTGCGATGTGTCTCGACATCACGCCCCACTCACGTTTTGCAACCGCTCGGAGCCCGCACCAGTCCTGCCCGAGACGGGCAAGTCGGAGCAGGAGGTCTGGTCGATTGACCACAGCGATTCCAAAACGTGGAGCCCAGACAGCGTGAGCGCCCGATTCCTGTGCCAGGCGGTTGAGCAGAACCAGAGCAGCGAGCACCGACAGTTTGTGGTCGATCGCAAAGATCACAGCATGGCGGATCGAGACCAACGTGCAGCGCCAAGATTGTCCAGTTGTCTGGTTGTGTTTGTTTGTTGGTCAACTGGACCACTTTGTTGCATCAACGGTCCGAAGAACGCACATGCTAGCATGCTCAATGAACCCGTCCATCTAGCCGGGCATGCATGCACAATGATGATGTGCGCTAATGACGTTGATGAGATGGTCATGCACATGTACGTAGGCGTACGTTGACCTGTCAAGCTGTGCTAGCATGCTAGCATGGCACATCTTGCATGCGATATTCACACTTGAACAGACCTAGAGACGTACACACACGCCCACATGTTGGCAAAGCAAATATTTAGCTTCAATGTGGCACGGACGCGCCTATGAAAAGAACAGGCAGGGAGCGCACATTGCAAAAAAAATTAACTGGTGAAAACAAGTTGCTTCAAGTTCTAATCCTCTTGTGATCTAGATCATTTCAAGTCATGTTCACTAGATCTCACTGAAGCATTATGTGGACTCAGGAGCGCCATCGTTGCCATCTTCAGCTTGCTGGGCAGCTTCTCCCTCCCCTTTCTCTACCTCTACTGATGGCAATGATGTTGTCTCCTTGTTCTGGTTATCATCGTCTTCAGACCCATCCTTTTCTTCGGCTTTTCCTTGTCCTTCTCCTTCCACTGATTCTGCTGTCGCCGTTGGTATCGTCGCCGTCGCCGTGCTCTCTGACGTTGAATTGTTGTCGCTGGAACCGGCTGGTGCGGCGTCCTTCTTGTCCGCGCCGCCTTCTTGGGCTGCTGCTGCAGGTGTGTTACCGCCTCTGCTGCTGCTGCCTGCTGCCGTCTCTGAAGGTGACGATTTGGCGACCGATCGCAGCGCCTGTTTCACGACGTCCACTGCGTTTTTGGCGCTGAATGCAACCTCGGTCATGGTGATGCCTTTCTGTCCGATCTCGCCGGCGAATAGCGTGCTGACTGATTTGTAAAAGTCCTTCACGAAGGCCTTCTTGTTCACTCCGTTACTCGCCGCCACCTCGGCCCGTTTTCGCTCCACCGCTGCCTCCTCAGTCGCCTGTTTAAGCTGGGAATTGATCGATTGCAGCTTTTCCTTCATTTGAGCCTTGAGCTTGTCGATCTTCGCCTTGCTAGCATCGATCACCTTCTGCCTCCTTGTGGCGCTTGCTTCTTGCTCGGCCTTCAGCTCAGCCTGGAGGGACTCGACGTTGGCCTTGATCGACGCCTCGTTGTCCTGGTTCTCTTGTATTGTCTTCTGGGCATTCGCGAGCTCCTCCGAGATCCGCTTCAACTCCCTCTCGGCGTTGGCAAGTAGCGCGGCAGAGTTAGAGGTGGTGTCGTCGCTGCTTTTCTTCAGCGTGGTCAACTCACTCATCGCTCGCTCTAGCTCTTGCTTGGTAGACTGCAACTGCTCGCTTAGGCCCTCGGCAGCCTTTTTGTGCTCCTGGAGCTCGCCTTGATGCTGCTCCTTCGATTGCCGAAGCTCGGTGACCTCGGACTCATAACCTGCGGCTTTTGCCTTAAGAGTCTCGCATGCCGCAAGGGCCTCTTTCAGCTCCGATCTGACGTTGGCCTCCGAGCTGCCAGCGGCGTCCATTTGTGCCTTCGCATCGCTTGCAGCCTTCTCCGCCTCAGCTTTAGCCTTCTCGGCCTCTACCTTGGCCTCAGCGGCGGCGGTGAGGCTTTTCTCGGTAATCTCCTTCTCCTGCTCGAGCATTTTGATCTGGTGGGCCTGGCCCGCGGCCTTCATCTTGAGCTCGTTGATCTCCAGCATCTGCGTGCGCTTCTCCTCCTGCAGCGCGAGGAGCTGCGAGTGGGACTCCGAGTTGGACTTCTGCATGTTGGCGAACCGCTCCTCCTGCAGCCGCGAGATCTCGCCCATGTACTTCTGGTTCTTCTCGTGCATATCGGAGAGCTTCTTCTGGAGGGAGGTGATGCGGTCCTGCTGGTCGCTTTGCTGCTGCTTCAGCTGCTTGCGCTCATCAGCAACCTGCTGTATCGTAGCCAGCACCATCGCCTTGGATATCATCGCTCCCCCCCCCCCCCCCCCTCCTCCGGCACCCGTCGCTGCTGCTGTCGAACCCGACTGGGCTGCCTCGAAGAGTCCGTTGCCGCTACCGAGAGACGAGTGCAGTTTATCGAGCTTCTCGCTCATTGTGCGCAGCATGTACTGGATCTCGAATAAGGACGGCGACCCGTACGGCTGCCCCCCGCCCCCTCCTCCCATCATATACGGATTGTGGGGGGAGGGCATCATCCCCGCGAGCTGATGGAGCTGGTGAGGATGTTGTGCGGGTGGCTGCTGCTGCTGCGGCGGCCGCTGGAATCTGATAAATAAATATTCGTTAGGGTGGTAGGGATTGTTCTTTCTGCGCTTAAATCATCATCACCACCACCACCACCACCACCACTACTCAGTGTCACTGTACCCGTAGGGTCCTGTATTGTCGTGCGGATAACTCCCGCTTGTGGAGGCGGCGGCGGCGGCGGCGGCAGCGGCCGCAGGGGGTACGATGGAGGAAGGGGGGTGGGCGGTGGTGGTGGCAGATTGAATGTTTTGGGGAGGCAACGTAGCTGCAGCGACGGCAGGGGTCGGGGGCTGGGAGGGGTGGGTGGTGTGAGCTGTAGGATGAGACTGCTGCTGCTTGGTATTGTTGGCGGCGAGAAGCATTGGATTGAACCCTCCAGCGTTGGCCAAGGCAGCCATCCGCTGCTTGAGGGAGCCAGCACGAGACCTCCTGCCAGGAGTCTCTTCATCTATGGCACTAGTAGCAGCAGCAGCTTTGGGAACATTGCTGGTAGGAGTAGTAGCGGCACTGTGGTGCGGGTCAGGATAGTATCCATTGCCCTGAACGTGCGTATGAAGTGGACATACACACACACACACACACACACACACACAGAGAGAGAGAGAGAGAGAGAGAGAGAGAGAGAAGGAGAGATCACCATTTATTGAAGTTGACACAGCGATGGTTTTCCCTCTGAATACTCCCCCCACCCCCGGTAGGGGTATTGGCGTAAATCACCATATATGTAGTGGGGAGAAAGAGATGTAATTTTTTTCCCCCCCCCCCCCCCCCCCCCCCCCCCCACCACACCAGTAGCAAACACCTTTTCGCCTGCGCGGAAGACATAGCCCTTGCGCTCGCCCACAAAGCTGCTGCTAGGGATGAATGGTATGGCGCCGCTATTACCGCCTCCGCTGCTGGCCACTTGCCGTTGTTGCTGCTGCTGCTGCTGCTGCTGCTGCGACGAGGCCTTCGTAGCGCCAGCAGCTGCATGCTTGCACTTGTTGAGGGTGACCTTTACGAGGAGGGTGGCATTCTTGGGGATGGTAGCGCTCTCACGGTCCCCGTAAGCAAGCGCGGGCGGGACGACTAGGAGTCTCTTGCCGCCCTTAGACATCCCGCGGACGCCTTTATCGAGTCCCAGGATGACCTTGAGCTCCCTTGTATCACCGATCTTGAATTTCTTCTTCGGCACCGCTGCCACCGGCGAGACCAGCGGGCCCCCCTTCAGGTACTCCACCCCCGCGGCGGGGAGGTGGATCTCGTAGCTGATGTTCACCAGGTCGTTCTGCTCCACGGGATTGTCTGAGAGGGAGAAGAGGAGGAGGGGGGGGACGGGAGGGGAGTTTGAAGAACAAGACAATGGTCATGGTTGCGTCAGGGAGAAGAGGGAGCACGACAGCCAGGAAGGTGATAACGCAGGAACAATAATACCACCATTGGCATCGTGCATAAATCTTAAAGGGCACATATCCTTCTTTGAGAGAAGCTCGAAGTTCTCAAGGAAAGACTCAAGACGAGAAAATCGTCGAGAGCTTTCTTGTTTGTTGGACCCTATCACCCATCCAAGTTTTCTTCCCGACCCCCCCCCGAAAAACACTTACCAGTCCCCAATGTCAAATCAACGATGATTAGATCTTTGAGCTGCCCCTCTGCCCTGACAGCCTCGGCGTACTGAACCTGGGCAAGTTTCGTCATAAACGCGGCCCGCACCTCTTCCCCCTTCAAAACAATTCCAACGGTGGAGATCAGAATCAGCAAAGCAGTTACGCGTTAAGGGGTAAGTGTGTCTGTGCGCGCGCTGCCTTTGGAAGAGCAGCGACGACATCATCGCGCTACCACCTTCTCTTTTCCAAAGTACGCAGCAAATCGGTTGTTTTGAGAATCGAAGAACTGGGCGTAGTTGTTTGGAAGGAGCTGCGGGAAAAAAACAGGAGAGAGTAGCCGGGGAGGGGGAGCAGAAGGGAGGTTGCAACGCAAATCAAGATGTAAAGAATACGTAACATATGAAATTTCAAACAAATATATACAGCATGTGGTGTGGTGTGCGCGTGATTCAATAAGGGTGCGAATACATTCTAGGTAACGTAAGGTAATGGCCATCATTCCTGGTTATGGTTCGTCGCACGCGCGCGCGCGCACACACACACATACACACATACACACATCTGCATTCTTAGAAAGACTAAGGAACTTTTCAGTGTGACAGTGACACAAAAGTTGCCGACTTCTACCGTAATCTTGAAAGAGGCCGTCAATGCGAATTGGGCCACTGGCTTCTTACTTTGGGCGTTGATAAGGAGCTAAGTCGATCAGAATAACAGCAATGATTAACTATCTGCCTCTATTTCAACAAAACAATACAAACGCATACACCACACCACACACACAGAGAGAGAGAGAGAGAGAGAGAGAGAGACCAACATACATGCACTCGCGCGCATTTAGAGTTAGAAAGAATCTGCCGTTCGTCGTCGTCGCAACGAATAAACACAATGGATGTGCAGTACTACCATGCGAAACGGCCCGTCATTGGGCAGTCTCACAAGCGATATCATGTGGTTGCCGAGATTTGTCGGTGTCTGATAGTCGCAAACAGTCCAATCAGGGAACAACGGTGTTATTGGCGCTTATTACGCAATCATTCTAACCCCGTTCTTGTAGAGAACGATGACAGCGTAGCATGCGTGGAGCATCTGCATGCCGGTCTTTTGCTCTAGGAGATGGTGGCGGAAAGGAGGAAGAGAGAATCAAGAATGAGAATAGGGTTAAGTCGAGAATTCTCCCAAGTGCGGCGCAACGCCGAATCAGATTTTAAATGCCCGACTGCAACTACATGTTAATATCGCCGTTTCTATAAATGTACGCCTTGCTTCATCCGCGCCTCAAAACACACTAAAATCGTCGCGCAGTCTTAGTTGCTGACCATCTTGCTGTTGCTTCTTCTTTGTAGGCGCAGAGTAGCTCAGAGACGTATTGCCTTTGGTGGAGTACTGGTCATCCATATCGAAGAGTTTCCCGAGCTTGGACGGCCCACCAGATCGCCCAAACCCCCCCTTTGGCAGTGAGAAATCGATCTCATCGTCGCTATCCATGGCGAGATATGGGGCGGCCCGACTTTTGGCAGCAACTGTTTTACAATATGAGGTGCGATTCGATACTGCGACATAAGAAATATGCCTTCACTCCAGTAAAATAGCACACTCCTCCTCCAGAAAAAATCTTGATTATTTTCTAGTATAAACGCCCATCGTTCTGACATTACGACATGAACCTTTGTCAGTCGGAGAGGATGAGCTCACCTGTTCCCGGATTCAGAGCAGCGGGTGCACAGCAAATCTTCGATCTTTCTTTGGTTGCTCTTTCTTGTCATGGCCAGGGGAGCACGTTGATGAGTCAGCAAGTCCGATGATCCTTTCAACTGAAGCATTGAAAGCACTTTGTTCATTCATTCATTCAATCATCCAATGATCCTTTCAGCTGCTCACTTGGTTCAGTCGCTCAGCTAGTCAGTCAGCGCGCAGTCCTGTGATCACTCTGGCAGTTTGTTGGCGTTGAGCATCAATTGCACACAATGAAGTTTCAATTTTTGCACATCAAGCTCGTTGTTCGAACTGACGACGTTTCGAGTGCTGTTGACAGGGCTCCCTGTGCGATGCAGACTTGGAAGCGTGCTTTTGCAGACAAGCGCACACGCCGCTGTGCGCATTCGCATCGTTCACATTCATCGCGACATCATCTCGACTTGCATTTTTTCCTGCCCAACTGCAGGCTGATCTTGACAAGCAGCCAAATGTGAATCGATTTCATGATGATTATCATGCACGTCTGGGCTGGGATCATCTAGTCATGCGCACGAAATGAACGCGCGCAGCCACAGCTTCTCAGATCAAGTGCTTCCTGTGTTCCAGCATGTGTCGGGATGTGCTCACAGCAGGAGCGACACCATGACGCTAGCTCTGTCTAGCTGTTGTGTATGATGTGTCCACACGTGCCACGTGTGACTGTGTTGAAGCCTGCGTGCACCTTGTTTTTCTTCGTGCAGTGCAGTCGCGTCTAGGCGTGTGTGATCTGTCGCAACTACATGCACACGCTCCATCTAGACCCTGCGCTTTCAACACATGATGAGTTCTCAAATCATTTTTTTCTGCGTCATGATCCTCAACTTCGCAACACATGATTGATCATTGGAATTGCAACCGTAAACTGAGGAGCGGAACAGGCACATGGGCAGCTGAGAAATTAGCCATGGCGGAGAGGTTGTTCCAGCGATGCTGGTGCTGCTATCGCTTTCTTCAACGGCTCGTTTCTCTTGATCACAAGTTCATCACATCTTTGGATTTATCAAAAAACGTTGTAAGTGTGAAATGTTGAAGCCGAAGTGTGTCTAGTGGTTGGCGTGGATGAGAACAATATCGCTCACGGTACCAAGAAGTATCAGTTGGAAAGTGAATGTTTAGGAGTACAACAACTTGCAGAGGAAAGTATTTTTTCAATCCATGTTGCTACATACGCACCGCACCTTCATCGTCAGAGAAGTCAAAGACATTCAGCACGGACACCAACAACCAACACATACGGCTAGGCAACGATGACGAGGTTGAAGAGCAAAGGCACGACGACGAAGAGCTTTCTTTTTCCCCCCTTATCCGACCGATCTTCTCCTCTATTTTCGGCTGAAACACACTCCACATTACTCCTCCTTCTCCCCCGAAGTTGTTAAATATACTAAATTAGTGCAGTTCTTACGTGCTTTTGCATTGTTTTCCTCGCGCTCTTGCCCCCCATCGAGAGTATTTGATCCTTGTGAGAAAATACCCACAAGTTGCAGACTGCGAGGACAGTCATCTCCAACACAACCAGCATCGCTACTGAACGGACACCGGAACGGGGTACGTCAGGCCGGCACACGCTGGGACACTGCCCGCTCCCCCCTCCCCCCCCGCTATTTCCATCGCCACTGTCACACGTAACTCGGCAGTACACGGACTCAATAACGCTGTGCAGGAGAAAGGAGAAGATACGTTTAGTTATCGCCGGTGCACGGGTTTCATTCAATGCTGTTCAATACTTTAGGTTGATACACGCCCCTCCTTCTTCTTCTTCTTACAAAGATGACTCAGAAGAAGGGAGTTGCGGGGTGAGGGTGGGACACATCTACAACAACTTACCCCTCACTGATGAGGATATGGAAGATCACTTCCTGCCAGACGGTGAAGAAAACGACGCCCTTCAACAGTCTATAATGGGCGAAGTCGCAAAAGCAACACGCAACAGGAGTAGAAAGGGGGGGGGGGAGGGGGATTTGGCAACGAGGGAGGGGGAGAGGGAGTAAAAACTCAAAGTAATCCATTCTCCGCAAAATAGAAGATATCCCCGTGCTTTTGTTTTGAGGCTCTCATATTAAAGAAAAGATGCGGGTCGGTCAGCACATGGACCTCCTTCGATTAATCAAGGAAAACGGCACCACATGTGCTAAATTCTCTCTCTCTCTCTCTCTCTCTCTCTCTCTCTCTCTCTCTCGATAATACATAAAATGTAAATATGTATATATATATATATATATATATATATATATATATATATAAATATATTAGTGTGTGAATATTGTATACCCGATTTTCGATCCGGGATTCAATATCTCGCACTTTTCTTTCAGATTCATGTAGATGTTGATGATTCCTACAGTAGAAGGCCGCCGCAACGCAGCGGTGGATATCGATGGTTAGTGTCTCTCGCATAGGCCGAACAACATCACCTCCTACCATGCGATTTCGTGGCTTCTAACATAGAATATGATGCTCGTTCTTATGATATCGTCAGCTGCGTGACTACCGATGAGTGCCACGGTCACGCTGAAGATGACAGTGGTCTTGAGATACATGTCTTGCTGGATGATTCTGTGCTCGTCCTCGAGCAGCTTGGCAACGACGGTCACCACCGGCTTGATCACGCAGAACTGATACACCAGGAACATATACTGACAACGACGAGGACGGGGAGGAGGAGGAGGAGCACAGAAATATTGACTCACAAAGAAATAACCAAACGAAAGGAAGCAATTGTCATAGTAGCGGAATATTATGGCGGTCGTAGAACTCTTGGCCGGGGTTCTCATTGCTGCAGTATGATAAAAGGCGGGCAGCAGGGGGGGGGGAAGGGGGGGGGGTATTACAAATTGCAATCCGAAGTTGCGATCCTCGAAGTCGCAAATGGCAGAGCACGCGCAAGGGCAAAGATAAAATCTCGCCGGGGCCTCGCGATGATCGACGGAGGAAGGAAAGGAAGGATAAGACTGGAAGCCGCCAGCCTCACCATTATCACTACAATCACAGTCATTATCATCATCATCGTCGTTGTTTCCTTCTCGGTTCTTCGCTGGCCCATCCGCTCCTCCTGCCACAGGTACTCCTGCTCCCCCGTCACTCTTTCTAGCATCATCGTATCCTCCAGATGGCTGTGCCTCTAAGGTGGGGGGAGACGTTGATTTATCTACTTATACATGGTCTAGGCTCCCTATCTCTCCTCTCATACAAAATAAATTCTGAGCTTTTATCTCTCGAAGCTTTTATCTCCCCCCCCTCCCCCTTCCTTCTCCTCCTCCCCCTCCCTCCTCCTCCTCCTCCTCCTCCTCCTCCTCTTACTCTCCCACCTGCTGCGTAGCGAATCATGAAAGCGAAGACTAGGAGCACGTATCCTTCGTAAGTGCTGAGAAGTAGGAACAACAGCACCAGGGAAAAAAAAAAAAAAAGTGAAGAGAGAGTGGGTTATTTTGATGAGAATGATGATGATCTTGCACCAGCACCGGCAGTACTTTCGGCATCATCACCACAAATTCAGGACTGCAACCACCTTCTTGCGATCTCAAAATAGCCCGCATACTGCGCGCGCCAGATGCTAAGCCAGGCGCAGAGTGCATACAGAGGCGCAAAGAAGATGATCCGGAGATAGCACCGCTGTATCTTCACCCACTGGAGGTGCTGCGCGTGCATGGCTAGTTGGAACACGAAGCAGCCCACAATGAACAGCAGGAAACCAGCGCCTGTCGTAGTTTTTGATGCAAACGGCAAATGAAATCGCTATTGGCGAGATGACGAGGGATGGGGATTATGATAACGACGACGACGACAACGTTGATGATGATAGTAGTCCGATGTTGGCATTGTACGAGAGAAAGTGGAAGGGAGGCGGCAGAGGTAAGATAAGGGATTTTTCCTTCCACTACCTACGTAAAGGAGAATATCATGGTTGCCGTTCTCCAGGATATCTCCATTGTCGTAAGCGTCGTCCGATTCGCTATACCTACCGGGTAGCATAATGGCGGGGAGGGTTAGGAGAGCCATTCATATTGGCATCGATCACCAACAACCACTCCTGCTACTCCTCCTCCTCCTCCTCCTCCTCCTGCTGCTGCTGGTGGTGGTGGTGATCACGTTTGAACCCCAGGGGTATGTTTTGCAAAATAGGACAAATTTATTCAAAGTCTGTCAAACTATGTGTGTATATTTTTCGAGTGTCCGAGGATATATCTTCCGCATCTTTCCTAATGCTACTACGCACTCGTTCGTCAAAACGTAGTAGTTGTTGCCATCCGCTGCCTTTTGTAGGCTCAGCCGCCATTTGACGCTGGAAAAGCGAGCGAGAAGAGAGGGGGCGGGGCGGTGAACAGAAATGGAATAATTATGATGACAGTTACATTTCTCAAAAGCAAAAGAATCAATCCATCAGCAAGATCAAGAACATCAATTAATTACTCGGTCTTTTTCTTTTTCTTTTTCTTTCTTGTCCGCTTCTTTCTTTGCTCGGAGTCCAAGTGGCGCTCTTCCTCCTCCTCGCCACCCCCCCCCTCCTCCTCGCTCTTCTCCGCCGTGGTTTGCTCCCGAAAGCAGCCTGCATTGCCACACAGGGATACACCATGCTTCTGCATGATAAGCTCGTTAGCAGCCTGCTTGGCAAGATAGTGTTCGGCCTCTCGTCGAGCCTCGCTCTTTGTCATATTTCGCGTGCTCACAAACTGCGTCCGCATTGCTTTGTGCGTCCGCCCCCCCGGGACCTATGCGAGCGATAAACAAATCGAGGCTGAGGACATGGAGTGTTGTATCGAGATTTTACGTATGTAGGTAAGTGTGATATGGTGGAAGCGTGGCGTGCACAAAATTTGCAGTATTAAGAATCTGCTGCATTTGTGGACGTGTGTCTACGTGTATGTTATAAATATACATATTGCGTGTGCGTGTGTGTGTGTGTGTGTGTGTGAGAGAGAGAGAGAGAGAGAGAGAGAGAGAGAGAGAGAGAGAGCGAGAGACTTAAACTCTCTAATAAATCAAGTAATAGTATAATCCAAACTCGAAAATAAGATTTCCACCTTCCAGACCGAAGAAGTAGACCCATTGGTTTTGCCCCCCCCCCTGCGTTTCTTTTGAGAGTTGTTAAAGGTAGCAACATTTATGTGTATAGCCGCAACAGCGTCGCTGATCTTCTCATCCGCATCAGCAGAAAGAATGTTTCCATGTCGCGAGTCGTCCAGCTGTGGACAGAAAGACAACATGGAGACGGGGAGAAAATTAGGAAGAAAGGTTTGCTGTATGGATGTTGGTTCATTGACATGCCCTTCTCCCATAACTCCCCTATCTCTTCTATCTTCCTTATCTGTTTGCAGCATACGTGTGCGCAGGCTGGGCCGAAGAGCCCCAATGTGAAACAAAAAAGCAGAGGGGCGACTCTTACAGCCGGCATCTGACTGTGAGGTTTCCTAATTATAGCCCAGTCGCCCCGTCTTCATCAACTGCTCTTTAGTTGTGACCCCTCACTGTACCCAGCATTGGGGTTTCAAACTAGCAAATGAGAACGGATGTGTAGGCCCAGGGGCTCGGATCGCCCGCGGACCGAATTTTCGGTCAAGACTCCAGCTCGAAACGCCAGCGGCTGGGCAATGAGCGACGGCTCGGTCCTCTTTGAGGAAAATTCAAATTTTCAAAACGTGACGGCGATTTTGATCTCCCGAATTATTAAACCCTTTTTCTTCTGGAATTCCATCGAAAATAACATTTCGGTGCGCAACTCGGAATTGGACACACTTGCACGCGAGTGCAGGAGCTGCGACGGCAAGGCCGCTTTTTTTTTTTCCCATTCAGAGTACGGTTCCCGTAAAAAATAATATTTTTGAAGAAATAACCTACGAAAATGCATGATAAGCAAGAGTTTTAAAAGTCGTAGGGGATAAAACGCCTTTGTACCATGTCGCACAATGAAACAGCGGCATAACCGAGGCACAGAAACCATGCTCCCCTCCCTCACTCTCTTGCTCCTCCTTGCGCCAGCAAGCGCAAGGTTCTTCAACAGCACACCTTGGCTATACAAGGAAAACATCGTGTCGGAGAAGCGCGCGCATGAATTGATGAGCGTAGCGGATCTGCCTGCCAACTGGGACTGGAGGAACATCAACGGAACCAACTTCCTAACGGAAAGCCGCAATCAACGTAAATGATTATGACAAAACAAATTCCAGTCAAAATGCGATTCAAAGTAAATGTTCCGAGTGCAATTCGGATCATTTGCGAAAAGACAGTTTATTTTCTTTGAGTTACTTTCAACAATCGAGAAGAATAACCTCGTGCTGCTCGAAAGTTCGCTAATTAACTTCATCTTCATCAGATATTCCACAGTACTGCGGCGCATGTTGGGCGTTCGGTACCCTTTCTATGCTTAACGACCGAATCAAGATTGCTCAAAAGGTTGTTTAGACGTCTCTCTCTCTCCCCTCTCTCTCTCTCTCTCCGTCTCTCTCTCCTTCTCTCTATCTCTACCTGTCTATCTATATATGCGTGTGTATCTGTGCCTGGATATATTCTCAAAGTACGTTTGCTATTGAACAGGGCGGCTACCCAGAAACTATCCTCGCACCACAGGTGAATATCAATACTGCAGCAGCTGCTGCTACTACTACTACTAATACAACAACAACAACGAAATTACGGCTTCAACCGACAGGAACTCATGATCGATTGATTACATAAATCCAGGTTTTGATTAACTGTGGCGGTGGCGGCTCTTGCAACGGTGGAAACGTGGGTGGAGTTTTCGATTATCTTGAGCGTCATGGTCTTCCTGATGAGACTTGCCAGGTGCAACTTTAATACCAACAATACATGCTGCTATTGCCATTGCTGCCTGTGATGAGCAATAATGATGGCGATGACGATGATGATAATAAGTGGGTATCCTCCTCCTCCTCACCATTTTGTCTGTGGTGGCAGAACTACGAAGCGACAAATGACGGGAACGACTGCAGCCCTCTCGGCGTTTGCGAGACTTGCTCCCCGAATGGCACATGCGCGCAGATAAAGAACCCCACCCTGTGGACTCTCGCCGAGTATGGATACGCGGACGGCGGATCCGACCTCGACGCGAAGGCGCAGCCAGTCGCTAGCGCACAGAAGCTCAAGGCGGAGATCTATCAAAACGGGCCGCTGGCTTGCGGCATCCACGCAACCGACGAGCTCGAGGCATTCGGGACAACCAAGGCCGTGGAGAGTTACCCTGGCGGAATCTTCGAGCAGAGGGTGCTGCTCCCCATGCCAAACCACATCCTCAGCATCGTGGGGTGGGGCACCGACCCGGACCATGGCGAGTATTGGATCATCCGCAACTCGTGGGGAACCTACTGGGGCGAGGACGGCTTCGCGAAGATCCGCATGGGCGGGAAGAATCTAGGGGTTGAGCAGAGCTGCTCGTGGGCTACCCCTTCCAAGATGCAGCAGCAACAACGGACACTACAGCGTGGCGAGGATGCGGCGTTCACAGTAGACGCCTCTATTCCTACCGGGACCTTCTTCGACTACTCGGCTCGTCCTTCTGGCGGCAAGCAAATGAGCGCCGATCCTGAGACGCGCGTCGTGAGCCCCCTCCCCAAGCTGGAAGACGCCCCTGCATCCTTCGACATCAGAGCTGTGGGACCTGACAAAGTCAACTATGCCTCTCCAGATCGCAACCAGCATATTCCTCAGTAATGATTGTGATCATGACGATGACGATGAGAACGTGATAACTGCGATGTGGTGCGAGCAGTACAGCATTGTCGTCGTCCTGAACTCCTCGTAATCATCATTGTTCCTGTTTAGGTACTGTGGAAGCTGCTGGGCTCATGCGACAACCTCTGCTCTGAATGATCGCTTCCAGTTGGCTCGAAAGAATGCCTTCCCACACGTCTTCCTCTCTCCCCAGCAGGTATATATTATATATATATATATATATATATATATATATATTATAATATCGTTTTCAGAGATTTTTTACCAAGAATTTCCCTTTAAACTTCTATGCGTGTATGTATGTATGCATGTTCACATGGAGTAAAGGCTAGCCTCCACATCACCCTGCCTACCCCGCATTTCGTCTCGTCACCTCCCTCCTACCATTTGATTTGACGATGACGACACCGTTTCAATAATCGTTGCCACAGCTCGTCAACTGCATGCCGCCACCCAGCGATCAGTCCCAGGGCGCTGGAGGCTGCAAGGGAGGCGACCCTGCTGACGTCTACCCATGGATCCATGCGAACGGCGCTGTGCATGAGACTTGCCAGAACTACCAGGCCAAGAACCTCTACGACGACTTCAAGTGCGATGACATCGGAGTCTGCCAAAACTGTGTACGCGGCAAGGGATGCTTCGCAATGGGGAGCCCCAGCGGCCAGAACAACTTCACCAAGATCTTCGTCGACGAGTACGGGGTCATCAACGCCTCGGACGCCAAGGCAAACCACGACGCCATGGTCGCCGAGATCGGCGCGCGCGGGCCCATCGCCTGCTCGATCTGCGTGACTCCTGAGTTTGAGCAGTACACCGGCGGCGTCTTCCTTGACAAGTCAGGATGCACCCAGATGGACCATTCCATCTCCATTGCGGGCTATGGCCATGACGAGGAGACGGGGCTCGACTACTGGATCGGCCGCAACTCGTGGGGCACCTACTGGGGTGAGCAGGGGTGGTTCAAGCTGGCGCGAGGTGTCAACAACCTCGGGGTCGAGCAGTCCTGCCAGTGGGGAACGCCTGCGTTGAAGTGATTTTTGACGCATGAGACGATTTGACTAAGGAAGAGAGGACTGAGCATTTCAGGTTGTTGGGTCGTCGGTGCATGCACCTGGCATCCCTGTCACACTGCGAATGTCCTAAATTACAATCATTGAGGAATGTCGTCGTCACACTGATGGAAAGCACATGTACCTGCAGTTAGACGCCACAACGGCTGAGCATTTCATGCACGTGCATGTGCGAGCTGCATGCGCTAGTGCGTGTGAGCAGCAATGATAATGACAACAGTGTCATGGAACAGAATCAGCTGCTACGCTTGTTAGCACACATGTGCCACCAGCTACTAGCCTACTCTAGTACTCACACATGCACAGATCTTGTTCCTAGCATGTAGCGCGTACCACTACGCGGGCACAAGTCACGTGCGACAACAAAGGGGTTGTCGCGGATATAGAATATAGATAACGTAGATATTAATACAGCATAGGCACGTGGGTTCCGGCGGGACTCATGGCAGCACACCGGAAGTGTGCTGCCCCACGTGCGGCGGCATTCGCGAAAGCTTCGCGAATGATTACGCAGTGCACGATTTAATAAAAATATAATCTTTAATAAAAATAAACACAACTCTTCAAAAGGAAGCAAACGTGCCTTTCCCCCCCCCTGCCTACTTGTGCACGTAGCGCCTCGGCCTGTGAACACCTTACGCGCAACAACCTTTGGCTTCCACACACGGGAAACGATTTGACTAACAATGTCACAGCAGCTAGAAGAACAGCAGGACTTTGGCTCGCAGGCCGTGCAAGGGCACGAGCAGAAACAGGAAAGGAAGGGCGATACGGACGCTAAGGAAGGAGGAGGAACACCTCCACAGGCACCGCCGGGACCAGCACCCGGGATTAAGAAAGCAGATGCAGCAGCAGAGGCACTGGAGAACTTCTACGAGGCGGACGACGAGGACGTGGCCGCCGAAAGCAAGAAGGTCGTAATGGCATTACGAGCCTTGCGACCCAGGGCGAGCAACTACGCCAAACTGAAAGTATCGATAGAATACAAGTATCAGACACATGATGTTTGGGCAGCTATCATGCAGGACATCATGGATTACGAAGCAGACTTACCTCCAGAGTGGGCAGCTTTGTTTAGGAACGACGGGGGTCTGGGCGCCTCGCGGGGGACGACCCAGAGCACCGTCAAGCAGCAGCAGCCGGTACAGCGGAACACCCAGTTCATGTCTGTTAAAACAGCACCGGTTATGATAACGAAATACAACGGGAAAAGAGGTGAGGCAAGGAGGTGGTGGAAGAACGCTAGGAGTATACTCTGCGACTTTACCCCTAACCCCACCGAAAACGACAAGCTCAAATGGCTAGCTATAATAAAGCAAGCCATGGACCTTTACGAGACAGGCAGGACCCGGATCAGGCAGCTAGAGAAAATACACACTACAGTTAGTGGGCTACGAGACGTTGAGGCGATAATGAAGGCTTTTGTAAATGAACAGGATGCTAACTCCCTACCCCAGGCTATTAGAAAATACAGAGCAATGATGCAGCATGAGAGAGAACCTGTTAGAGACTTTGCCACGCGCTTCCAGGATATGATCGACGAACTACATGATTTTAATTACAACACAGGTGATGATCAGGCAAGGTTTGAAGAGTTCAAGTTAAAGATAAAGGAATCCACTTACGTTACGGAGAAAGGCTACACCACGATGGAGGCAGCAGTGCAGGCTATATCCCTACGCGAGCAGGAGCAGGACCGCAAGTTTACCAGCCCTAAGGTACCTGGCATAGGAAACATTAACGCTATTAAGCCGCAGCGAGACTGGTACAAGGACAGGGAAGGTAACCGACGTTGCGGATACTGCTCACGTAAAGGGAAACACACCGCTAAAGACTGCAGAGACAGGAAAGAAGGACGACCCAGGATGACGATCAGGCAGCTCAACGAACACTACGAGAAGTTAAAGAGAAAGAAAGGCAGAGGACAAGGATATAACAACAGCAAATGGCAAGGCAGCAACAACGGGAAGAACAATAAATATAAGAACAAAAAGCAGAACAGTATCAATGCTATACAGCAGCAGATAAACGGAATATTAGATCACCTTAAGCAGGCGCCGACGAAGACAGCAGTACCAGCAACGCAGGACCAAGACAAGCCCATGACCCTAGACGACATAAAGAACTTAGGAGTATGCAACATTAATGACGAAGACGCTAACAGGACTATCAAAGTTGCTATGACCAAGGTTAAAGTTAAAGACAGCTACGGAGACTACAAGAAACTACCTGCCCTTTGGGATAGTGGCAGCATGCCGAAGTCCTTCATAAGCCTAAGCACAGTAAGAAGGTTAGGACTATTGGATCAAGTGACTAAGAAAGAACGTAAATATGCTCAAGCAGACGGAAGCTCTTCCATGAAGACCGTCGGTGAGCTAATGCTAAAGCTACAGATACCTGGCAGCGACGCGGAGACCCAAATCAAGACCCGAGTAGCCATGACTTTATCCATGGAACTACTCCTCGGACAGGATGCCCTAGAAAAATTAGGGGGGATCATATCATTCTACAATCACAAGATATACTTTGCTAAGTTGCCAAAGAAGTCAGGCAGGACCATCAGCCAGAACATGATACGGCTTGACGAGTGGACCTCTGAGTCAAGCGTTAATGCGTTAGAGTTTATGGACCTAGCGGACAACAAGCTACCTACACCTACCGAGCTACGGAAGAAGAACCCCGGCAAGACCATCCGACAGATAACGGAGCTACTGGACAAGACCCCCCCAGCTGATGATTGGGATATCGACAAAGGCAAAAAGTACATTAATAAAATATTAAACGAGAAGTACTCTGACATCACCAAGCCGACGACGAAGCCCTCCAGCAAGCTTACCCCAGTAAAGATCGAGCTAAAGAAGGGATACGAAGAGTGCATCATCAATGACCCAGAACATAGGCGACCGGAAGCGGACTGGGAAAAGATAGAGTGGCAGATCAATGAATGGGCAAAGGAAGGGAAGATAGAGCCAAGCAACTCACCATGGAACGTGAGACATGTGCTAGCTAAGAAACCTACTTACCCTTTCTTCCGCCTGGCGCACAACTTCATCCGCCACAACCGAGTAATAAAGAGGATCCAGACACCTACACCAAGGATAGATGACGTTATTGAACACGTCATAGGATACAAATACTACTCTTCCCTAGATAAAAATGAATCATACATGCAGACACCCATCCACAAAACCTCCCGCCCCATTACCGCGTTCTCCAGCAGGCACAGGAAGTGGCACTTCGTCGTATTCCCTTACGGCCTAAGCATATCAGGGGATGCGTTCAGTAGTCAGAACTACAGGGCATACACACATGATGGGATGGCGTCTGTGTTGTGGGTGTTTGTGTTTGTGTATGTGGATGATGACATAATATGTACCAACACAGTCGTCGCTCAGATCTTCCTCCTGGAAAATATATTTATTAGGTTTGCACACTTCGGTTTTACTATTAGACTGCAGAAGTGTACATTCCTAGCTACAAGAATCAAGTGGTGTGGATATTACCTGGAGCAAGGCCGCATCACCCCAAACCCCGAGAAAGTAGCAGCACTACAGCAAGCCCCTAAACCTAAGAATGCAAAGGAGTTAAAGTCATTCTTGCAGACTGCAGCTTGGATACTACGTAGGTTCTCCCCTACCTACGCTAGGACTGCAGCTGCTTTTACTACTGCTTACCGGAAGGAGAACTCTGTAGGCCTCAGCTTCGCTAAGGTGTGGGCCAAGGCTGGCCTTGATGCCCACTTCGATAACCTAATAAAGTTATGCAGCAACACCCTATTGAATGCTAAGCTAGACACTACTAGACCAGCTACCCTATGGACAGACTGGTCTAAGCTAGGTATGGCTGCTGTACTTACCCAAGACCAGCAGATCATACGGGTGTGGGGCAGGGCCTGCACAGCAGCTGAGGCCAAGTACAGCCCTACAAAAGGAGAGTATAAAGCCATGACTGAGGCGCAGAGGAAACTAAGATACTACCTGCTGTCGGTGCCCAGCTTCACCTTAATGACTGACCACAAGCCCCTCCTAGGCATCGACCGCAAGCTCGAAGCGCCTAACGATGAGTATGCAGCTATGAGGGCGGACACGGAAGAGTTTAGGGACAAGAGGACAGTGGTCTACGCACCAGGAGACAAGCAGCTTGCTGACTATTTCAGCAGGCTGTTCGAAAAGAAAGTCCCTACCCAGGTCACCCCTATGGTTAACGCGATTACCTTCGAGGACGGCGACTTCCTGCCTGAGCCAGAGGAGCTCCAGCACCTTCAAGAACACCTGGATAAATACAAACACAAGCATGAGGTACTTAGTGATAGGATATATGTATACACTAATAATGTTAGGCGTACCTACGTGCCACGGCGGACCAGGGGAGCCCTTCTCTTTACCGCCCATGGACCTGCACACGTAGGAGAAAACCATATCACTGCTCTACTCTACCATTACTACTGGCCCTACAAGCTAAAAGAGATAAGGACATACCTGCGTGGCTGCAGGTGCTCCAGCTTGAAGGCGGCAGGCGTCGCCACCAAGGAGTCCAGCAAGAGCCGTGCATCTAAGAAAATCAAAGCAAGGAACTTCTTAGATATCGTGCAAATTGATGTTTATAAGTACGATGGCTATCACTACCTTACCTTCGTTGATGTGGCCACTGGAAAGTGCTGGGTTAAAAAGATTATCAAGGTCAACGTTGCTAAGAAGAACAAAGGCTTATATAAGCAGAGGCTTACTAACTGCTACCGTACCTGGGAGTCTGAGCTCCAGGCTATCCCTGATGAAGTTAGCATAAACAAGATACCAAAGAAGTTACATGTGGATAATGAGACCTCTCTTCTACAGCTACCACACCCTAATATTGATGCCTCACCTGTATACTATGCCCAGTCCAACTCCAAGGTAGAGCGACTCCACCGCACCTTGGCCAACCTAAGCAGGATAAATAGCACCACACCAGACAAGATACAAGGGTTAGTAAACGACACCTTCACGTCTGGGGGAGGTATCAAGGATAAGGAGAGGGAAGAAGGCGACGACAACGACGACGATACCGAGAGCGAAGACGAGAAGGTCCCGTACGATGGCCGAGTTCTAAAGGAAGGACAGTATGTTAGGGCCAAGGTAAATCTGAGATCGAGAAATAAACAAGACCCCTTCTGGGGTGGCGTTGCAAAGGTTACCGAGAGGAAGGGGAGGAAGCAGTACTACATCTATGATGGGAACAGGGTCACCTTGCGCCACATCAGTCACCTAAAGAATTATGATATCGGTGAGAAGCTCCTAGAGGATGTTAAAGTAAACCCTACTGTGTGGGAGCGAGCAATGCCTTGTTTAGGACCCCGACCTAAGTTCGATGTGGAATATGGAAACAATAAGGTCAGGGTGAACGACGATTGGCGCATGAAGATTGTCTATCTAGGCTACCCTGGATTACGAAATATGGAGAGGGTAGCTATGAAAATAAAGGACGGAAAATATCAGCTACTCTACCTAGCTGTTCCCGACTTACCCTTTGAGCACTGGTATAAGGTCCTGGGGGACCTTGATGCAGAGGGCTGGTATGGACACGAACCTAAGGACGAAGGTGAGTTCTGGGTAAGCGACAAAGGAGATAAGGTTAGAGAGGAATCTATTACCTGGTGGTTGGTGAAGTTCCGAAAGCGATGAAGGTCTAAGGGAATAAGGAAGGAAGGAAGGAGCAACGTGACTTGGGGGAGGTGTAGCGCGTACCACTACGCGGGCACAAGTCACGTGCGACAACAAAGGGGTTGTCGCGGATATAGAATATAGATAACGTAGATATTAATACAGCATAGGCACGTGGGTTCCGGCGGGACTCATGGCAGCACACCGGAAGTGTGCTGCCCCACGTGCGGCGGCATTCGCGAAAGCTTCGCGAATGATTACGCAGTGCACGATTTAATAAAAATATAATCTTTAATAAAAATAAACACAACTCTTCAAAAGGAAGCAAACGTGCCTTTCCCCCCCCCTGCCTACTTGTGCACGTAGCGCCTCGGCCTGTGAACACCTTACGCGCAACAAGCACGCACAGCTAGACAGCCTAGACCATGAGGTAATGCCGCGCATCGACGCATGCGCGCATGCACGTCGTCCAGTGTTAGCACACACGACCAAACATGCACTCGTCAGATTTGCGCCAGCTGAGATGACAACGCGCAGCTTTTGAAACCAGAGCCAAGCTTGCATTGTAGCAAGCGAGCGTAAGCTTGTCGTAGTCGGAAAAAGAAGTTGGAATCCGAAAGGGATTACACCCCAACGACATGGGTGTTGGTATGTCGCAGGTAGTGCAATCCCCTGAGATATTTCTCGATTTTCGATCTGTCTTTTCTCCTTCCGTCGAGGCACGAGAGCTGTCCCCATCCCCACTTCAATCTGTGACCCTGTGTAGCAGCCCGGCACCATGCAAACCGAGTACAAGCAGCTGGTCTCGGTGTGGTCACTTCTTCGCTTGTTTTCCCCCTCTCCATCATGGCGTTTTGGGACATGAGCACTCACGGTACACATGCATGTTGATTGTGCAGGGGCAGCAGCCTCAACCGGGAAACATCCCTGCTCAGCAGCCTCGGGGCGTCTACGCATACCAATCCCCTCAATCGCTGGTAAATACGTCGCCATCTCCCCTTTAATACCCATAGTGTCTTGCAACTACCTGTCCATTCGTGAGATGAGAAGAAGGCAAAAGCAGCTTATTGTTAAATGCGGCAAGCTGACAGTGAAGCACACCACAGGTTCAATGCACCTCCTGCGGGGCTACGCTTCAGTTACCGCCGAACGCTGGTGAAACAGAGAAAAATAGAGCAAATATTGACACCGCTGTGTAACGTATTTTTTTTTTAAACACGGGCACAGGGATGGTCAAGTGCGGTGCGTGTGGCCAAGAGGTGGGTGTCTTGCAATGTGTACTTTCCGCCTCCATTCTCCTGTTTAAGATGTAAGTTGTATTGCCGATTAATAACCGCAACCGCCGAGGCAATTGCGGCACACTAGAAACTTTTGACATTGTTATTTTGCCGCGTGTATTCCTGATGATGGTGGTTCCGACAATGCAGCTCATCGTCCCGGCCTCTGAACCACCGCAAACAGGGCAGAAGGTGATGATTCTCCCACCCGGTTGCGACTATCATGTCCGTTTACCTTCTCGCTTTTGGCTATATCTCATCAGGATCATATGGGAACGGTTGGGGCTGCGGGTTACAATAGCATCATTCAGGATGAAAAGACACAACTCCTTACCGCGAAATCTCACTCCAACATGCGAATGTAATTCGTGCGATTGTGATGCCGCAAAGTAATACGCATAGCAGCAGCAGCAGCGCTCTAACTTTCTTGCCGTGATTTTCTTCTTTCAGCGCAATCTCGCTCAGAGGGGAGACAAAGGTAATATATATATATATATATATATATATATATATATTTAGTGTATATACATATAATGTATAATACCACTTTCTGCTCATCGGAGCCGCCCCTATGTGTGGTGTTGAATGCGGGCCTTAAACTATGTTCCATCTATGGCAATACTTTCAGGAAATAATGCCCGGCCAAATTGTGCAAGGTGATCAGGACAGAGGAGGGGGAGGGATGGGAGGAAAGGAAGATCACCCACGTCAATTATAGCAGTGGTCCATGCTTTGTGGGATGATGATACCGTCAAATTCGTAAATCAATTATACCTGCGCTGAAGTGAAGTGTGCTAACCATGCTGACGTTGCATTTGAATACGATCGATTCTGTAAAGGCGTTGTGACTGTCAACGTCTACAAGAAGTGCTCCGCTCGTAAGATTACTGTGGAATTCGTCGGACAAGGTGAGTGATGTAGCTAGCAAAGCCCGACACTTTTTCTTTGTTTCTTTCCCAAAAATGACTGCTTCGTGGCTCTCCTACTCTTGTGTTCTGATGACCCGCCGTATGTCCTTTCTTCCTCCTCTCTCTTGACTTCTTCACCCCTCCCTTCGTCTGCTGCTTTGTTACTGCACTCCCCCCTATAGAACATGCGAGGTGGAGGGAAAGTCGAGGTTTGTTAATGGATGGCTGTAATCACGCTTCTCTCTCTCTCTCTCTCTCTCTCTCTCTCTCTCTCTCCCCCCCCCCCCCTCCCCATCTCTTTCTCTTTCTTGCGTGGATGTGTTTGTATTTGTGTGAGTCACGCATCACTCCCCCCTCCCCCCGTTGATATGGCAGGTTCAGGAAAAAGTAAGCGCAGGGTAACTGTGAGAAGGCACTGCGACATTCAAAGGGAGAACATCGTCGTGTGGCGGCCACCGGGGTGTGTTGTTGTCGTTGATGATGATATTGCAAATCCCAGAAAGAAAGGAGAGGAAGAAGAAGAAGATCTATACTAAGAATACTAAATTTTTAATTCATTAAATGCTATTAACGTTCTATTCGAGTGCTGGTTCCTATTGAACATTTGTTGTTGTATTTGTTGTTAGATCTTCCAACAAGATTGAGGTAGCAGAACAAATAGAAAGAAAGAAAGGGGCAAACCACCAGCTTTCAATTGGTTGGGGTGGAGGAGGGAGGAAAGAGAGGGGGGGGGGGGCGGTGGTGAAAATGTTTCACCTAATGCGCACAAGCACCTTGCTAGTAGATTTGTTTTCGTCGTCATCTCGCTTCGGATATACAGTTTCTTTTCCTCCTCCTCCTCCTCCTCCTTCCTCTTTCTCCTGAATCTCCATTATCGTGGAAAAGGTGGGCAACTACGAGCTCAAGTTCCAGTTTAGAGTGTTGCCGTCGGCCCCCCCTACCATGTGCATCGGTGAGTACAATGGCCCGGGATTAAGAAGGACAAGGGGGAGGGGGGAGGATACAAAATTAGCGAAGACAAGCTGAGAGGGCTACTACTACTACTACTACTACTACTACTACTACTATCACACGATCACACGATCACATCCTATCACGCATAATTAGGTCATTTCCTTACGTACCCAACAGCGCATTCGAGCTCATTTTAGATTCAATTTTCCATTTTCCATTCTTCCTCTTCTTCTGCTGTCTCATCACCACCCTCCTCCACCATTCCTCCCCCTCCTTCATCATCATCATCATCATCATCATCATCAGGCAGGGAGACGCGCTGCTGGACAACCTACAATATTAAGGCCAACGTAATTACGCGCGTGGATGTGGCAGCAGGGGAGGTGGCGCGGAGTGTGTATGGTGTGTATGATTTGTGTGCATGTGTGTGTGAGAGAGAGAGAAGGGGGGGGGGAGGGGTGGCTTCTAATAACTACCAGCTACTACCACACTTCTCTTTCCATCTCCTCCCTCCTCCCTCTTCCTCACTCACTTCCTCCTCATTTCTCGCCCCCCTCCCCCCTTCAAGGTTGATAAACCGTGGTGGTTCGACATGTCTGTAGGGTATGATGCAAGATACTGCTGTTTTGTGTGTGTGTGTTTCTCCCCCGAGTGATATATAGATGGTGTTGTAGGAAATCTGACATCGTTTCTTTGATTGCTGTGTTGCAGCTGCCCAGTGGTAGTGCGCTCGGCGCCAGTAGACCCCCTGTCTTTGCCTCAGGTTTTCTTCCTCTTTTTCAAAAGGGGAAAAGAAAGGGGGAAGGGGGGGGGGGGGGAATGTTATTCTGCTGAGTCGCCACACAAGAAATATACCAATGCATGCGGTTTTGTTTCCCTTCCAAGATCCAGCCTCAGGTTATGGAACAGTCGCTGCCTGTGTACTACTGCTGCTGCTGCTTCCGAATCGGTGAAATGCAGAAGGGGGGGGGGGGGGGGAGGGAAGTTTTTGGCCCCTGGCGGGGAAAAGTTTTTTTATAATT
>ADNK01000212.1:0-32073 GCA_000320545.1 Bigelowiella natans CCMP2755 | reverse complement strand
CTTTAATAAAAAACAAATTTTTTAGGGTTATTAAAGTGGGACCAACCGGTGAGAGAGGATCTTCAGCTAGGGCGCGCTCGGGTTTGGGATACCCAGTTCTCGCGAGGGCAATTCTCGCTGGTTGGCCCCCATTCAAAGACACTCCCCGCTCCCGGGCGATAGTGAAGTGGGCGTATGGGAAGCTGTGGAAATCGGTAGACAGCGACCCCGCCTCCCCCCCCCTCCTGTACCTGTGGGGGGGGGGGGGGGGGGGCGATGATAATATGGAGAGTGATGAGAATGGGGGATATTATACATATATATATATATATATATATATATATATATATATATAATGATTCTTCCCATCGCACCACATGATGTTTCAGCTTGCTCTCCTATGCACGAGAGGAGCAGGTGGAGGGCGGGGGCGGGGGCGGCGGCAGCAAGCAGCAAGCAGCAAGCAGCAGTAGCATCGTCACCATCACGCCATCAGTATCAGCAACAACAACAACACAAACCATTCGCTCTCGAAGGGCAAGCCGAACAAGATGTTCTCTCGGACGCTGGCGCTGAAGATCCACGGCCGCTGCGGCACATAGGCCACGCTGCCGGTCACCCTCGCATGCCCGCACACAAGCGACATCTCTCCCAGCAGCGACTGCAGGAAGGAGCTCTTGCCGCTACCGATCCCACCCGCGATGACGTACAGCTTCCCCGAGCGGAGACGCATGCTCAGGCGGGAGAGCGAGAAGCTCACGTCACTGCCCCTGTGAGATTAGATCATATGTGAAGCGGCCGCGGGAGATGGATGCTCATCACACCACCTCGGGGGCACGCGCTCGCGAAGAGTCGCTGGGCGTGTGAATGGATGGTGATATTGATGATAGTAATGATGATAGTGATGATGATGGTAATAATGATGATGATGGTGGTGATGATGGTGATGATGGTAACCCTAATCCTCTTCTTCTACTCCTTCTTCTCTCTCTCTTCTCTGTATGCTACAACTACAGCGATATACCAGCTGAAAGAGGCGTTGGTCAGCTGAATAGGATAAGCGTTAGCGTTAGCTGTGGCAACGACAGATTCCTTGCTACTCCGCTCTTTAGGCGCCGACGGTGATGACATTGACTTTGGGGGCACTTCGGTGCTAGCGCCCTCGCCCTTCTCGTCTCCCTCTAATTAATTGGTAGGTGAAGATGGCGATGTGAGCGTTTTGGTATGGATAGTGTGATGAGCGCCATGTTTATGATGGGTGTCCCTCTACTACGACTTCGGCGATGTTTCCCAAACCTGTGATCACGCCGCTCAGTCTGCTCCCTACAGATGGAGGAGCCGCGTGCCCCTTCTTATTCGCCGTTCTAGCAGCAGCGCCATTACCGACTCCGACGCCGCTGCTGCTGCCATCGATCAACGCGCTGCGACTGCCCCCGCCCCCCACTAGATTTGCCGTCTCTACGACACTTCCGGCGTCAAGGGCGATGGTGGTATCCTCATCCAGGGCGTCCTTCTTCTCACCGCTGGAAGCCCTCGCGAAGCTGTTCAACCCCTGGCACTCCGGAGCTCTGAGGAAGGCGTTGATCCTCTCGATCGACACCAACGCCTCGGATAGCAGCTGCAGCGTTAACGGGAACACGAAGCCGACCTACCGCACCAAGGACAAGGAAGTGGCGAGGGGGGGGTTATCATTCAGTTAAATATGGGGAGATTGGAGAGCCAATCAAGCGAAGCAATGACACACGGCACGCACTACATCTTCAGCTTAACCCCCTCCCCCCCCCCCGCGCCATTCATACAAATGCTTCATAAGGGATAAGGTTTTGCGGCAGCTCGAATCATCAGAGCGCATGTCAAAGCAAAAAGAAGGAGCAACAACACACCGGAAATCGCAGCACGTTGAAGAAGGCGACAAGCGTGAACACATCCGCGACAGTCAGCGACCGCCCTTCGATGAAAACAATAATCAGTAGCGTCGGAACGATGCAGACCGTTGTGCAGCAAATAAACATCCCCAGGTTTACGCTCTTGAGCCGCGCAGCTGCGGCGATTGCGCCGAGCTCGTGGGCACGCACAGCGTCACAGGCATCGACAAGCGGCTGCTCCCAGGAGTACATTTTCATCGTTGTTCCCGCGTGCAAGGCCTCTCCGATCATCTTGATTCGTACATCCGTGTGCTGGACGGCACGGCGGCGTACCGTTGCAAAGCTTCGCGCGAAATACACCTGCACGGAGTGAGTAGTATATGTTGTCGTTCGATTGCAACCCTTAAAAATAACGCTGTGCAGTCCCCCCCCCCCCCTCCCCCTTTCCCTTCCCCCTCTCTTCTCTACTCAGCCTTGCTGGCACCTGTACTGGGGTCCACAGGAGCAAAATAAGGATGGAGACGAGTGAGACGGGGCCTAGGTTCCAAACCATTAGACCTACGACGGCGACTACCAGCAGCGGCACAGCGACTAAGAAATTCACGAATTTGAACATTTCGATGAAGCGCATCGCATCTGTAGTGACAAGGTTCAGCACTCGGCCTTGCGTGTTCTCCTTCATTGCCGCGTTCCCAAGGCGTAGCGACTTCTCAAAGAGCATGCAGCTCACGCCTGCCCGTACCTGAAGCAGCACCGAAGGGATGGTAGACAAAGGAGGAAGCGACGACAACGGCAACCGTTAGTGCTTTCACTGCCGCTGCAATGAATCATTAGTGTCTCTCGTCCGCCCCTCCTAACCTCCCCGCCCTTCTTCTTCTTACGTTGATGCCTTGCTGCACTCCTCCATAGAATATCTGGTGGTGGATACACCCGATCATCAGCGCACTAACTCCAAGAGCCGCCGCGTAACCGTAGCCATAGCCTACACTGCCGATGGGGACTTCCCCCTCGTTGTCCTGTTGGATGAAGAGAAGGACCCAGCGTAGCAAGAGCACCTGCATGATTTGTGTGCCGATCTCTAGCAGTAGTAGGCCCGTCAGCTTCAGGTTTGTTCTCCAAAACATGCGAGCCAAGACGCGCGCTACCGAGGCATGCTGGAGCCCCCGCTCTCGCACTTCCTCCGCCCAACCCGCCCTAATACGCTCGTGCAGATTCCTTGACTGGTTGCCTGCCGCGAGCGTGGGCAGGTCGTCCATTTGTAGGGTATGCTGCTGGCCCTGTGCGTTCGTGTTTGTGTGTGAGAGAGTGTGCGTGCGTTGCGTTGTGCACTTACAGTCAATTCATATCACCTGTTCTAAGAGTGGTTCCATAAAACTCCACGTGATCCATTGTACGAAGCTCGGATTTAGCGGGACTCCGCCGAGATTACGCGACTTTTCACCCCTTTTCGCGCCTGTTTCCAAATCGAAGTTGTTTTTGTCGGCTGGCTCCCCTTTAACCTCCATGTTGCCGCGCCCGCCTGTCACCACCGCAAAAAGACCCAGTTAGTATTTTCAAGAGTTCTCCGCCATCGATTCCCAATCACATGCATGTCTTCAATTCAACTCACAGTGGTGACTGGGGGAGGGGGCACACAGGGGTAGCTTGTCGTCTGGCCAGCTGGGTGGAAACTAACCGGAGCCCAAGAACGAACCACGTGCTCTGCGAAAAACATCGAAATCCTAGGAAATCCTCTTGGTTTTGTTCACTGCGACATAAATTAAAACGCATTTTTCTTGTCGCACCTATCTTAAATTGCACCTACAGTCGGCAGACTTCCTAGCTTCCTTCTGGGCCAGGTCTCCCGGAAATTATCCCTCGTAAGACTGAGGGGATTTCTCACGAGCGACGAGGAAAGAGCAGCCTTTTTTGTACTTTTTTCGTGCAGAAAATAAATTACCCGTTTTTTATTGCAAAGCTTCCTTCCTCCGGGATCGGAGCTGAGATATTTCTTCGGAAAAGGATCTTAGGAAGCTTTGAAGATTATCATTCCGGTATATTTTGGATGTTTTCAGATGAAATTATGGTCCATTTCGCTATTGCGAATTCTCCCTGATTGCCGAATTGCGAACCGGGCGCTGACCATCTCTCCGAAGCATCTCCCTCCCCCCGAATACGCTTCACGATCCAGGTGATCTGCGCATTCCCATCAGGTTGATGGTTGGTTCTCATCAACAAAAGGGCAAAAACAGGGCACAGAGATAAATTTGAGAAGGATTCGGACCTGCTGGCACCTGTGCACGAGATTCCGATTTGTTGTACAATCATCCGTCCCTCCTCATGAATCAATCCATTCTCGAGAATCCTCTCGTTTTCTTGGATGATCAAACGTGAAAGCGTGGCATGTGTTGTCCTATTTGTCAAGGGTCATTTTAAATTTACCGCGTTTTGTTATTAAACCATACATAGGGGGGGGGCACTGGGAGGTTTCAACCAAGCTGCAGGCGTCTCCCGTTCGCCTACGTACGACACGCCAGCGATATCGATATCACCCATAGCCAACACGACGGAGAAGTTTGGCTGTAGCCATTTCGATTCTCGGGCTGCCGCTAGTAGTAATATATACGAGCAGCTTGTAGATCGCATTCATAAATTAGTTCCCATTACCCCCGCTCATGATCATGATCATGATCATCTTCACCATTACATCAGGTGCACATTTGCAGGGATGACCACCATGGGGTCTTTCCTAGTGCTACTGACGATAGTCATTTTAAATCTAGTAGACGCTTTAGATGAGCCCAGGCATAACAGCTATTCCAGCATATTGGGAGAGCAGCCAGCAGCACGGTCGTCGTCGTCATCATCATCATCATCATCGTCGTCGTCGTCGTCATCATCGTCACCGCAACCTGCTCCGCCATCGCGTATTCCTCTCGCGAAGTACCGCATGTTTGTCCGGCCTTCGATTGGATTCCGCCAGTATCTGGTGTCCCTGGATGTCGGCACTCCCCGCCAACGGGTCGATGTGGTTCTCGACGCCAGCACGAATGGCCTGCTCCTCTTCAGCAACAACTCCCTGGCGTGCAATCGGTAGTAGTAGCAGCAGCAGCAGTAGTAGTAGTAGTAGTAGTAGTAGTAGTAGTAGTAGCAGTATTGCAGAATGTGTACTCCGATAACTGGTTGTTGCTAGTTGCCACCACCGCTGCTCCCAGCTGCGTCTGCTACCTTTGATCTTAACTCCCCTCAATTTCACCTCGCAACTAGGGCAACGTACCCGTGCTTTTCGCCAGAACAGAGCTTGACCTTCTACTCCAACCGGCAAGCATCGACTGTGTATTTGCAACAACTATCACTTCTACCCTCCTCCTCCTCCTCCTCCTCCTCCTCCTCCTAGTACTACTAATAATACTAGCTACCAATGCCACCACCATCCTGATGTTCTACTCTCTCTCTCTCTCTGCCCTTCTCCCTCGCACTCCGTCCTCCTCTCTTCCTTCTTGTACGGACTTACTACCTTTATCTGTGTTGGTATCCGCCGCGGCGAAGCTCCATCTGCATGGACCGACAGTGCTTCGGTGACTCTAACGCCGCCAACTCGTCCGACGAGATTGCCCTCTCCCCGTCGTCTTTGCACCGAATGTCGCTCGCGCCGGAAGGCGGAGAGGCGGGGAGGTCGTATCTTGCTCCGACACAGGTCACGACGATGACGACTACAACAACAACATCAGCAATAATAACATCCAGCTGCGCGCACACTCGAGAAAAGCGCCCCGGGCTGCTATCCCCCCCCCCCCTTTTCCCGCGTCATCATTTCGCTCGCTCTCTCTCTCTCTCTCTCTCTCTCTCTCTCTCTCTCCTCATCGCCTCGCTGGTTCCGCCGTTTATAACACACACCAATAAAAAATAATACAGATGAGCGGGTCATCGCGCTGGAACTCTACCCGCCTCCGCCGGTGCGTAATCTAGTTCAGCGACGGTGGGGAGGGAGGGGGGTAGCGATGACGATGATGACGACGACGACGATGATGATGATGATGATGATGGTGATGGTTATATGGATGATGAGGCTGTGTGGGTGAAAATGGGCCAGAAGCTTGGCCTTCCTCTCCTCCCCCTCCTCCGCCTCCTCCTCCTCCTCTTTCTTCTTCTCGCGTGACCGCTCCCTGAATGCGCGCAGGTGTCCAGGAAGCCCTCTCAGGTACACATCGGGGGGATCGATAAGACGTTTGAGCCGTATCTAGCATGGACGGAATTGCGTCGCAACCCAGTTACGTCGCATATTGAGTTCATCGTGGAAGAGGCAAGCGTGTGTGGCGCGCAGATGTCTGATGTGAAGCGCACAACGGAGGGGGTTTCTTCGGAGATAAGAGCCGTGATTGACACCCGCAGTACGTGCCTTACCCTCCCTGCCCCGATCTTCAAGATCGTCGCAGCATGGTAGTGATGTAGATACAGGATCGTCGATGCCGTTCTCTGCTCGCACCAAGAGTAACCTGAGCGAGATATAGCTGTGCGGACGGCACACGCTTCCGCCCTTTCTTCGATTTCATCTTTTTCCTTTTTTATGTCTGAAAACACGTTTGCTCCTTGACACCCTCACGGCTAAAAGCGCGGCCTCTCCTCTCCCCCCGACAAACACCATACGCCGCATCTGACAGATGAGATAAAAAAGCCGCCACACTGCTGTGACTAATACGCGCAGGTTGCCTCTGAAGTGTCGCGTCGGAACGCACAACAGGCAGCACCAACTTCCCTGCCGACTCCGGGCTGGGATGTTCCCCAGACTTCCGCACCTCTCCCTCACCCTGAAGCCGCCACCGTTGTCATCTAACGATAATGGCGGCGGCGGTGATCGTGGTGGTGATGCTCCAAGCCAGCAGAGTAAGAAGGCAAGGACCCTGCATCTTGACCTTTCTGGTGGGTCAGTTTCATAGATTTTTTTAAAAAGCAGTGGCGTTGTTACTACGTGCTGCAGCATGGAAATCTAGCCCACGTAGTATGCACGCATGCGCAATCGACGGGTTTATTTCTCGGGCGAATTGCCACCCGAGGAGGTGCGTGCGTGTGCGGCTCTCTATCGTAATCGTTGTTCGCGTTGTGTGTGTGTGTGTTTGTGTGTGTGCTGTGCTGCTCAGACCTTCTCATGGAAAAGGTAGGCTCTGAAACGTTCGAGGAGCTGGCCAACAACAGCACTGCCACCTATGATCGCGAGTAGTGCCACACACGCGCGCGCGCACACACACACACACAGATTAAGAGAGAGAGAGAGAGAGAGAGAGAGAGAGAGAGAGGGAGAGAGAGAGGGAGAGAGAGAAATTTTTTGCACGTTTGCCACGTACATTACAACGAATTTATGTCGTCTATTTGCTTCTCAGGGTTTGCTTAACTGAAAGCTCCCGTTCGGACGTCAACGGCGATTTCGGCCCCATTGTTATAGGCATTCGTGCTCTTAGGTTTTGGAATATGTGTGCGCTCTCTCTCTCTCTCTCTCTCTCTCTCTGTATATATATATATATATATATATATATATATATATATTACCATGAGCAGGAGTCTCTACGTCGTCTTGGACGGCGAAAGAGCACGTTTAGGGCTCGCACAGAGGCTCACGAATGCTGACGGCGTCATCGGTCAACTACCTTGATTTGAAATCAGCACGCATAATACACGGATAGAACGATATCACGAGGAGGAGGGGGAGCTAGAGATGCAGAGAATGGGAAGGGTTCGGCGACTGCCTGGTGTGATGATATGTCTCAGTGGATGCAATATCTGATTTCTAATCTTTGTTCCTCTTCCTCCTCCCCCTCTTCCCCTCCTCCTCCTCTTCCTCCTCCTCCTCTTCAACCTCCTCTCGAATGCCCTCCTTCTTCTTCTCCCCCCCCCCCCCCCTTCTGGTTGTAGATATGTATGACGAAATCTCTCAGGGTGAGAATGTGCAGTGCAAGAGTGTAGTTCCATGCAAAGGCATGCAGGTCCGTAACACGCACGCACAACAACAGCTATCCCTAACCCTAAATCGTCCCCCACCCTCGTCTCCTCGCGCGGCAATGCAACGCATAACAACACCTCCTTTTGCGCGCCGCCGCCGCCGCTGCCGCCGCTCAGACTCGCCACGCGGACAACACGTGCACCGACCCGAATTGCTCCGATTATTTCTTCTTGGAACTCAACGAGAGCGACAAGACGTGCGAGTTCCGCACGGTCTTCCACTCACTGGCGGCCGCGTTCATAATCATATTCGTCGCGGTGGAAGTCGGTCTGAACTTTTGCCACGAGCAGCTGTCAAAACGAGTGCGCAACGCTGTGGTTCCCGTCGAGGAGGCCCGGCAGGAAAGCAGTGAAGGAGGGGGGGGTATAAGCGACGCTGCCCCTCCTCTCCCCCCTTCGACTGACTCCCGATCTGTGTCGGACGAGAAGAATTTGAGCGTGGGCCTCGAGGACTACAAGAGCACTTCGGAGCTGATAACCCCGACCTCAATGCTAGTGAGAGACGGGGGGGGGGACCATAAGGTGGGGCGGTCGCTTTATTCGCATACTGCATGCGTAGCAAGCTCGTACTCTAGAGATGGCTTGAAGATGTAACAAAATGTGTGGATATATATATATATATATATATATATATATATATATATATATTATATGATCAGATAAGCGAGACAAAGGCAACTGTTGCTGGGAAAGATGAAAGGAATAATGGCGGCGGCAGCTCGCTAGTCAGCTTCCGCACCTCCACTGCGAGTAATAGTATGATTGGACTGTCTCATAGCATAGAACAGATGGCTGGGGCAGAGGAGCTCGAGAATGCAGGTTTATGACGTCGAAAATCATTTATTAGATCTATTGAAAGTCGCACCTTTTTCTCTTTTTAAATCGCGAAGCAGGAACGAAGATGATATGTGACTGCTCCAGCCGTGATATAAATTGCATTTTGTGGTGGTGCGTTGAACACTATATGTTGTGCGAGCGCCGTGTGAATAGCGTCGTACGCGATCGTAATATATTACGGAATCCTATTAGCCCATCTCCATTACTGATTCTCTGCTTTACGTACGCAAACCGACAATGGACAGTACGTAAGCTGGTCATGCGTTGCGCGTCAGCATTCGCGCGCGCACGCGCACACACAAGAAGGATCTATATCGTATCGACTGTTCTGTATAGTGACGACGCCCGCTACATATGCAAAGTTTCAATATTGGTTCATCGTACAGTATATACATAAAAATAGTGACATTCGAAGAGTACATAACGTAACGTACAGTGCGCTGCGCGCGCCTCTGCTAGAAGGCCTCGTCACGTTGCTTGAGGTCTGCATAAGGCATCCTAGTCCTTCGCCTATTCCGCACTTGGATCGCGCGCCGTTCTTTACCTTGCCTCACCGCCATGTCCAATGTCTTCTTTAGTTGCCTTGCGTTGGTACGCCTGGATGGTTGTTGTGACGATCGCTGCTGTCCATCACCACATTTCCTTCTGTTATTGGAAATGGTCTTCTCCGAATGCTGCCGTGCTTGTTTCTGTCGTGGGCCACTTTCTATGGAGGGTGTTGCAGCAGCATCGGATTGCGGATCGTGAGCTATTGAAAGCAAGCTGCACTCAGCCTCGATGGCATAGAACTCTCCAGGTTTGCTGCTTCCGATCGGACACAAATACATTTTGTGGCAGTCCTGATAGCCTAATGGCTCCGACGACAATGACGACAATGACGAGGAGGAGGAGGAGGAGGACGTGGATGGATCCTCCAATAGCTTCTCTACCAGCTGGAGAGAAGAGGAAGACCCTTTTCTCTTCTTCGCCAGCGTGATGTGCGGCACAAAGGATTGGCCTTCGTTGACCAAGAGCTCCTCGCATCCGGCTTCGCGTATCTCCTGGACGATTGTATTTCGCACCTCCTTGAGCAGCTCTTTTCCATACTCTATTCCGGCGTACAATACGCGATTATTTCCAAATGTGTCGAAACCTCTGACCGATAGCTGTAGGGGCTGGCTGTATAGGACATCGTCCCTCACGATTTGACCAGCACGCTCCAGTGCCTCTTTTAGCTTCTGCATCTCAAACGGGCTCTCGACGTGCAACAAGATTAACGTGATATGAAATCCGACAGGGTCGATCATGAGGTCCTTTGCATTCGCCTGGATCTCGACGAGGCTTCTTTGAATCTTAACGAGCGAGTCCACAACCTCCTTTCCGGCTATTCTTACACAGACAAAATGGTTTGGCCTTGTTCGCCGACGACGCCTAGCCGGAGCTCCGTCCGGTTTCGTCTTCAAATCACTCCTCTCATGCTCTGTTTCTTCTTCCTTTTCAGGGGAATGCACAGCTCCCACAAAGGACGATTCGTCCGGATCCTCATTAGCCACGCTCTCTTCAATTGTAGGAGGCCGCGGCGACCCTGCTAAGTTTGTCATCCCGTTGCGATTTTCCCGTATCCCCTCGTCGCTAGCAGTTTCTGGAGCTGTACGTGGTGGGTGGTTTCTGCTAGAAGGACGGCGGCGGGGTTGTTTTTGCTTTTTGAGACGCTTTTTCTGCTCGCTGATCCTTGCCAGCTGCACCCGCACGTCTGTGACGTCCAGAAACTGGTCATTCTTCACCTGGCCAGAGGCCCACGGAGATGCTCGAACGGCATTCGTCGCAGAGCGGTTGTCCTGTTTTCGTGCACGCCTCTGCTGCCTCCATGCCATCGGACCAGACCTCGCGGGGGCGACGTCGGCCCGGCTCAGCCCCTGGCTTCGCGCTCGGCTCTCTGTGCCTTTTGAGACAAACAGACAAAAAAACGTGCCGCAATCATCCGAAACGATTGAGCCGAACTTTTTCGGGTTGCAGATGGTGGGGGGGAAAAAAAAAATTCACGCCGAAAACATCCAAGCATGCACGGCGAATTGAGGGGAAAATAATAAATGAGAAAAAATAGGAAAAAAGAGATATGGATACAACAACGCCGTGTTCCCGCGTGGTCCCCCACCGCAGTACTAACGAGTCCCAACGACGCTTAACTTCCGAGTTCGGCAGGGATCGGGTGTATTAGTCGTGGTATGGTCGTATCCACAAGATGTACCTCTGTTGTGACACCCAGACCATCAAAAAATTTACACACACGTAGCCGCTTCCAGTGGCTGCCCTGGGAACAGCATGACGAAGATGTTGACCGGGCCAACGACGGCGCGAACGGCCCGGGAGAGTCCACAGGCGCGAATGCGAAGAAGCCGAGGATGCGCCTGAAGTTCGTCAGCGGGGGAAGGGAGCTTCAACCGCAGATGCTGCCTCCAGAGAGCTCCGACCCGAGACGATCAGGACTGGGCCAAGGAAACGAAGAAGGGGACGGGGACAGAACTGTCGGCACCAACACGGACGATGTGTGAATGTGTGACGAGGCTGTCACTGGCAGGTTCCTTTGCGACATCGGGAGACATCCTCTTCACCGGGGTGCATGTGGGGGCAGGAAGGCAGTGTGGAGAGTGTGGAGGGATGGCGGTCGGCAGGTAGCGTGGGCAGGTGAACAAGGGAAGCATCAAACGACATGAGACGGCCGCGCTGCACACTTGGATGCAGAAAAGCCCAACACTGAACACAGCAGTGTTGACTCGCTTGCATGCTTCTTGTTGGGAGATCGAGTTCGATGTTTGTGCACATCTCAATGTCATTCTCTGCACACTTTTCTTCTCGTCTGAACAAGCTGTTTTTCGCTCATTTTGCCTGGTTTGGTTCAGCAGTTTTTGTCTTTTCATTTTTTTTGCAACATGAAGCTCTGCTGAGCCCAGGAACATTGACGCACAACGCAAACGACATGCATCATGCATGCCATGTGCCATTCGTTAGCACGCCCTTCAATTTGGATTCTTGGGAGGGAAGAAGGCGCGGTTATGGGAGAGGCACGTGTGTGGCGGTGGAGCTTGCGGGTCAAACCTGTTCAGTGGTAGCGAAGTTTGCTAGCCCTAGCGGCATGAACATGGCGGCTGTGCATGTCAGCCCATGTGGCTAGTAGACAAATCATTGTGAGCTGTCATGTTTTGCAATTTGAGATGATGATTCATGACTTCTTTGGCGCACTACTTGTTATTTTCTCTGAGCACACTGGACCGGTGTGCTGACACACTCGGTTTGGTAGCAAACTCGGCGTGCAATAGGAATTTATCGAGTTTGTCTCTAGAAGACATGCTCTATTTTGAAACTGCTCTGGCGTTTTGAGAACGCACGAGTTCAAACTTGCTATCTGCATTTGCAACATTTGCCACAAGGCAGAACCGCATACTGTTAGTTTGTGACAATTCAAAGATCGTCTTTACCGTGTGCATATACGGTGTCAGCAAACGGACCAGCCTGCTGCAAGAACTCCTCAACCTCAAGGCCCTCCGAGATGAGATGCACATAATTCTGGTTCATCGAAGACATCAGCCCGACCATAAAGTTCAACCTATTGGAAACATATTGCAACATTAGACGAGGGAAGTTAAGGATCGAATCCACGGAGTTGCTAAAGTATATATGGTGCTATTGAAATGCATGGGCTAAATGTATGTATTTGCGCACGTGTGTTCATTCAACGATATGATCAATGTCGTACTCAGCAAGCTTCTCTCCTTCATAGCCCAGAGCCTTCAGATGTTTCTTCTCCCTATCAAGGAATACACCCTTGTGGGCCAGGGCATACTTCGCCTGAAGTGTGATTCAAATAAGAAGGGGAAATGCTCGGCGATGAGCTGGGAAACTAGGGTGTTGTAGCTGTCATGGGTAGGTATGAGTCACCGCGACGACAGCTCCACGAATTTTCTTCTCCTTAGGTAAACCACCAGCTACGATTTCTTTGATGTCATCGCTTGCATGCCCTCCTTTTCCCATCATCATGGAATGGAAAGAAAGACACAGCTCACAATTGTTCGATGCAGAGACTGCTGCATATACAACCTGAAGCGAGGTGGGAATGTGTGAATTACAAGAAAGATATCCATCACCATCATCGTCATCATCAATAGAAATCATCATCACCATAGCAGTTATTACTATCATCATAATGATGATGCTTATCGATATTCTAATCATTGTTTTCGACGCCAGTGTATTTGCAGTTGTGTACTTCGATCTCAGCCGGTGTGAAGTACTCAAAAGAATCCTCTTTCATCGACGTAGTGTAGATGTTCAAAACCGTCTTCAACATCTTTGGCGTCATCATTGACCAAGCCTGCTCAAAACCCATGTCAGTGTGACCATTAAAAACGACGAAAACGATGATTGACTCTTTAGTTGTCACCACAAACGCCACCCCCGTCACCATATGATCAGAACCTTAAGATTTGGAAATCCAAGTCCGGTGACCCATTTGATAGAAGCCTCACGGTCTTCTGCAGTGTAAGCACTGGCTGCAGAAGCGAGGAGAAGGCATGAGAGTAAAGTGGAAGCTACAAACTTCATAGTGATTTGATTTTTGTGACGATGGTTCGTCGATCTTATTGATCAAGAGAGATTAATTTTGTTGAAGCTCACTAACGAGTCAAAAACGCAGGGGGGCATGTGATAGCAGCCACCTGTTCTCGTGCGAACTCGTAAGAGATTGCGCTTTCCAAATGTGCACAAGAGAGCACCTTTAATGTAACTGACATTTCAACGGTCCGTTGTAGATATTTTTTCTTTCATAGGACGCTGCAACAGCTGAGAGAAACCAAGGGAAAATCACCTGAAAAAAGAGAGAACATAAATTCTTATGTCCTTTATGTACAGCGACATGATCATTTTCCTGTCTCATCGTAAGATTACGCCCTTCCTGTTTCTTTTGTGATCCTTCTTTGCGAGTTGCTTCGAGTGAAATCAAGGTTGGTCCGACTTCTGTAGGATATCTGCCCAAGAGTGAAGTTCCAGAAATTTTTGTGTGGTCGACTGGTGCTGGGTTTGCAGTGCCGGAATCAGTGAGAGGCTTCATCAGTCATACATCTGTTTAATATTTGTCCAAATCATTTCGTTGCTGCCCCCTCCCCAAGCCATACGTAACTCCTCAGATCCTTGCATGTTCGTCCGTTTGCTTCGTCAACTGAAATCGGCGAAGGCTAGCCCCTCTTCGTTGCGTGCCATGGGATATGGTGTGGGCGCTTCTGGTGTGGCACTGCTCGCGCAAGGCTTGTTTCGTCGTGGAATTGCGGAGGAAGGGAAGGCTGAAACCTTCGACTATTCCGCCGTTAGAAAGGCCGTGGCTGACAAGTTGGATAATCTGGACTACGATGATGGTAGCTACGGGCCTGTCCTTGTCCGGCTTGCCTGGCACTCCAGTGGAACGTAGTAGCCTCAATAATATCTACGACAAAGACATGATGTAGTGATGATGAATATATAAAGCGCAACGGAACGGAACAAGATTTAAGACTAGAGTTTGTGTGCAGGTTCTCCGTATTCGACAATTCTGGTGGATCATGCGGCGCAACTATGCGATTCCAGCCGGAGGCTGATGATCCAGCAAATGCGGGTCTCGATGTGGCAAGAGACCTTCTCGAGCCAATTAAGGCCCAATTCCCAGAGATCTCTTACTCAGATCTATGGACTCTTGCAGGTATCATCACCCAAATCATTTTTTTGAAAAACAAAATCATAATGAAAGGGAAGGGGAGGAGGGAGGTATATCACATTTCTCTCGAGCGAGCGAGCGATAAAAGTCAATAACGGGATGACATCGTTGGATTAGGATGCGTCGCCATCGAAGAGCTCGGAGGTCACTTAAAAAATTGCATTCCCGACATCATCTCATGCTAAATTGATAATATTTACGTCTATGCACCGCATAGGACCGCACATTGATTGGACACCTGGGCGCACGGACAAGAAATGCAAGCATTGTTGTCCACCCGTGGGGCGACTGCCTGATGCCTCTAGGAATGCAGACCATCTCCGTGCCGTTTTCTACAGAATGGTGTGTGCAAATTGCCACACAGTATGATACGCAAATGATGTTTCCTTTCCCTCGAGAAAGTGTTAATTATCAGCGCATGCGATCCGTTCAAAACCATCGAATGCCATGAGCTGACAACAAAACGCAAAAAACAGGGATTGTCGGATCAGGAGATTGTTGCCCTTTCTGGCGCCCATGTTCTTGGTATATTCATAAATTTGAAAAAAAATCCTCCCGAACCCGTCCCTAACCCGAACTCCATATCAATAACTTGCGCGAACGTGCGTTTTAGAATTCATTTTGCACCACATAGTCTCCCGGCTTGATCAAAGGAAGCCATAAAGATCCACCACTTCGAGTTTTCTTACAGAGAGCTCATTCCGAATCCTTCCCTATCCTACTAATAGGTCGGTGCCATACAAGTCGAAGTGGCTACGATGGGCCTTGGGTGCGGTCTCCGACGACGTTCTCCAATGAGTACTTCAAGCGTTTGCACGACACCAAGTGGACGATCAGGGAGTGGAATGGCCCCCTTCAATATCAAAACCCTGAAAATGATCTCATGATGCTTCCGACCGGTTATATTGATTTTTGCTCTACTCTTCGATGAGGAGGGAGAAGGAAGAGGAGGAGGAGGAGGATACTAGATTTACGCGTACCATGATTCCTTAGCCCCTCCAACTTGTCTCTCTATTCGTATGCCCTGCTTCCAATAGGAGAGGCGGGGGGATGATGATTGGCCTTTGATTCAATTATTTGTGCCGTGTGTGTGTGTGTGTGTGTGTGTGTGTGTGTGTATTGTACAATATAAGTATCGACGGTTTCTGTAATTAAATATAGAGGAGGGGGAAATGATCCATTCACGGACAGCACTGATGATACAATGATGACAATGATTGCACTGTAGGTCTTAAATCAATATGAAGAGATGTGTGTTGTTCATTTTCTTAGATCTGGAGCTCATTCGCGATCCAATATTTGCCCCTTACGCACAAGTTAGGACACATAATGATAGTTTATGTTTTGTTTATTTCCCCTGTCTAGTTTTTTAGTTGTGGTAACAAGTATATCTGAATATTCAACTTAAGTCCCATCAAATTGATCGAGTAATTGACTCATTAGGCGTATGCAAAGGACCAGGATCTTTTTTTCAAAGATTTTGCTGCTGCTTTCAAGAAGCTGATAGAGCTTTAGAATATAGGCTGCGCAACTCCTACAGCTGTGCAATTATGCATGACAATTCGCCATCTGGCAGTACTTATGTTGCATTGCTCCATGTATAAGAACCTAAGCTGTTTCGTCGAAATGTTAAAATGGATTAAAAGACCAATACAATAGACACAGTCTGTGCATACTATGAGACAGGTGTAATGATTGAGTTTGTCATTAGTCATCCTAATGTAGATGTGCAAACTACACATCGTTGCATGCTGTGAACATGCAGTGGGCATATTTCCCAAACCTGAACACTGAAAAATGAGACAGATGCTACAAGAGACGCAAACAAGATGTTCATGGATGCTTAGTATAGGCATGTGGAGACCTAGCTTTTGAGTCATCATTTCGCTGTGCGTCTGCTACATGCTGTGTAGCTGCACATGCACACGACTGTAGCTGCATTTGTGGCATTGAGTGGTCGATGCACGTGAGACGGACGTGCAATGTGCACCGGGCGATTGCTTGCGTTTCGCAAAACCGTTGATCTTCGATCGGGGGGTGTGTTTCTCGGTGCAGTCGATAAGCAACCACATTCGTAGGACTGTTGGTGTGAGCACAGCACGCCCGCGACTATGTACACCTCACAGCACCAGTTGCATTTGGGGCTTTGCGCACAGCACGCACGAGCAAACAAAAAGCTAGCGAGCGATGCATGCATGTCGCAACAGCAAAATGGTCTGCGGTTGGAAAGGACTTCAGCATGTCAGTTGCAATGCTATGGGCATCAGTGCAATCGAACTGGTCAACTGAGTCCAATGTTTACATCAATGTCAACCCTTATCAACACGCTTTTATTTCATCTCTCCCTTTGTCTGCGCCCTCGAACATGACACATGCTGCCATGCACCAAACAAGTCTCGACGTCTCGACACACGTGCTCAACGCACACATGAATGCACACGTGCACATGGCATGCCACTTTCAATGTCGGTGATTCACTCCATCTTTTCCTGCGAAGTCTTTGCAATGACCTCGAGTAGTTTCAACTGTTTCCGAAGCAAGGCATTGTTCTCTGCTAAAAGTGCCTCCATGTTGCCGCCACCCGCCGCCGCCAATGGAGTGCTCGACATCTTGCTCTGTGCTGCACCCATTCCAACCCCGCCTGCTGTCATGCCACCAGGTCTTTTTTTTATTTTCAGAAGCACAGCGTTGCGAAATCCGATTGCGTCTTTGACTCCCCACACGTTGATTTCGGGTGCACCAGCAGAACCTAACATGAATTAAAAATGATGCATGGTTTTGTGAAAAAGGAATGGAGCAAAAAACACACACAAACACGCACGCACATACACACACACACACACACACACACACACACACAAACATGCACGCACAGACAAAATACCCGCAGTCTGAATTCCAACATAGTGTAGACGCTGTTTTACGCAACAACATCCATTCACAGCGCCGGCAGGTTCCCTGAGAGCCATGTCCTGGATCCGATCATAAGGTACGAATTTCGTCAATGCACCTGTAGAAAGAATGTGTTTGTATGTGTGTGCGTACGTGTTACGTGGGCAAAAGGGAGAACAATCGACACAGAAAGCATATCACTAGAAGACAATGAAAAGAGACACAAATCCATCTTCCCAGCAAATGTACCCACCTACGTCCTCACACTCGAACCGGCAGCATCCACTTTTGTGCTTATCCACAAAGTAGGTCACACCTTCTGCATCAATCCACAGATTCTTCGCACTCACCTCATCATCAATATTCGCATTAGTAATGCATGGCGGACAGCAACAAATATTGAGGGGACAGCATAGGTACGAACAACATTGGATTTCTTTCAGTTGTTTCTTCTCTAACTCGAAGTCAAAGGCATATACGGTCTTTAATTCGTTCTGATAATTGTTAACTCGCCATGCGATTTGTTCTCAACCCGCAGGTATCAATGAACGTGTCAAACGTTGACACTGTCGTTTAACCTGGTGTCCAATCTGACGAACAGCCAGCAGCACACTCCGAGAGTAGTTCAGGAACTCACTTGCGCAATGTGACCCAACCAGTGTTCAACCAAGGAGTTATACCATCCACGCCAGCAGTACCTTGGGTAAGAAATGATGGGAAGCAAAGAACCACAAGCAAGAACGAAAATATTTTTGTCACTTGGAAATTCATGCAAGATCCTTCGACCTTCTTGAGGAGCGATTTCAAATACCACGCACATGAAACCCATGGTTGGGACCGTGCCCCGCAAAAAAAAGTGTTGATACCTGCGATAAAGGAGAGAAAAATGAAATTCCCGGGAGTCCATAACCCTGTTAAGGCTCTTCATCACGTCCCTGCTTTTGACTGCATTCGACGAGGCGAGGGGCACTGTCGTGGAACAGACTAATCGGGGTGGGAGATGGAACGTCAACAGCACCCTCAGGATGTTCTGTTCGTTTGTGTCGGAGGGCGTGAAAGAGACTTTCATTCATCGCAATGATGCACTCACAAGACCTCAAAAGGATTCAAAAGCGCGCAATGCAAAGCCCTGGGACCATGCGTTCTTCAAGGTGGAAGAAAAATTCAACGATGAGGAATGGTTGCCCGATAACCCGTTCGAAGATGACATTTCCTTGTCCAATCTAGACCCATCCGACACAACTTCTTGTCCAAAATCGGCAGCGAAGCTAGCAAATGAGTGGCGAGAATTCAGGGCGGAATGGGAGGTGGTGATTCACAATTGTGAGAAATCCGGTCAAAACAAAAGCATCGAAGCATTCACAAGACGATCGGACATCATCTTTTTCTACAGATTGATGGAAGTACCAGGGAATGAAGAATTGTTGAAGAGCGTTGGAAGCCCTACCGCCCTGGAGGATCAAGTATCCGGAGTCGACTTTGTTTCGCTCAAAACAAAAAAAAGACCATCATCAGGGGAGGGGGATACACCTAGGAGCAAAAGAGCGAAAAGACGCAATTATCGTAGTCATTCGAGATCGATAAGTGAAACGGGATCGACAAGTGAATCGAGCCAAGTGGGGTTCGGTGGGAGCAAGCATGACATTCATTTTGAAGCTATTGCAGACGGGGAAGCTGTTATTCAAGAAGAGGAAGCTCGCATTAAGGTAGCCATAAGAAAGAAAGCGGAAGCGGATCTTGCATCATCAAATTTAGTCATAGTTGAGGAGAGCATGAAAAGATTGAAACGGTTCGAAGACATGTATTACTATGTCTATTACATGATGGAGAAAGAGACTGATCCAAAGAAAAGGGACGTGTTGAGCAAGGCAATAGAAAAAACAAATGAGGTGCGTGATTTCAGGGTTGTTGTAGCAATATGTAGATTTGCCATGCATGATGAAATCGGCTGACAAAACTGATGGCTTGGAACCCATCTACATTTTGATAAAAAAATTGATTCACATGTTCATGCGCGAGCATTGTGTGTGTCGCAATTTGCATCGAAGGCTGCGTTGCATGCTGCGTTGGGCCGCGCGCGTGACATGCCACGATGCACGTACATCCAAGTGACATCTAACAACATGATGTGATGCATGTCTGATTTGATAGATGCGCGCGCATTGTGTTTGCTGTGTCCATCATTGTTGCCAGCTGCGTTGCAGCGTGTGCATGGCATTGAATGACAAAAGTGTCATGCTGTGCAGAGACGCACACCATTGTGACAATGAGAAATCCATAGATGGCCACATCAGGCGGATGACCATGTGACCACCGTTGAAAAGATTTCATCAATTCGATTCACATTGCATCCGTCTCACACAGTCAGACGGTGCTGTCGCAGCCTGTACGTTGCACTTGCATGCTAGCTGTGCAAGTGATGCGACGTAGCTGAATCGCACTGCCACACGCAATGAAAAATGGAGGCAATGTCATGCCATCACAATTGCCAGTAGGTTCAGTCTAATGCGCACAATGATGCAGACTGCCAGCACGAACGTGATCGATGCCCGCAATTCAAAGCATGTAAAATTGAGAAATTCCGCTAAGATACATGGTTGATTAATCGTGCCATTTTTACTGACCAGGCATACCACCCATACCACCCTGTGCTGCTTGAGCCTTGTATTCATCCAACAATTCCTGTCCGTAGCAGCAATACAGGTAGCAGTGTGGAGCGAAGCAGGATCCTCCAAGGGTGCACAAGCAACATGGGCACATGGAGAGAAGGAGGCTGAAAATGATGGAAATTGAGTTATCAGTTGATTGCACTTCTAGTTAAAAATATTACGTATATGTAGTGTGGCATCCATTACAGAGTTCGACTCACCACTTCAAGCAACAATCATTTGCCATGGCTTCTTCAAGCTGGTTACCTCCCTGCAGGTGTCGTTCATTAGTACAAACAAATTGTAGCTTGGATATTGAACAAATCCACTTATGTTTGGTGAGTAACAACCTTGAGAGGAAGGATCTCTCCGGAAGCATCAGCAGCGCAACAAGCCTTAGTGTTCTAAACCAGAACAGAAAGAGCACACATCATCGTCATCAAACCATGAAAATTCGATACCAAAGTCGGTATGTAGATTAACAAGAATTATGAACCCACCACAATGCTCTTGGTGCTGGAATACGAAATATGTTGAGGGTTAATTGTGTCCATCGTGAGAGTGCGTTGATACTGATATTATTTGGGAAGTGGGGCGCGCCAAGTAATTAAAATCTATCGGAATCCTTGTGTTTCAGACTCTTTTCACAAAGAAATCGTGAGATCATAGCTTTATGCAATGGGAATTATTTCAAAAATACGCTTATTTCCCGGTAGTATGACCATTACGGACCAATTTTCCCAATCAAGTTTACCATTCAGTGTTGACATAGTCTTACAGATATTTGTGCGCTCAGTTAAATTTGCGCGGTTTCACGACGACCAGAACAAGCAAGGCGCATTGCAAATCATTTTTAAAAAATCACATTAGAAAACTACAAAATCACCTGTATTTTGTTGATGAATCCAGCCTGATCTTCATCTGTGTTAACATAGCGTTATGTCCTGCCAAGAGTTTTCTACGACCAACGCCATTTTGGGGAGAGATGGATTCCTCGTTGTCTGAGATCAGTTCTGGGTTCAGCTTCTTCCCTCTGCTCTTCATTCTTTGACGCTCCAGACTCCTCCAAAACCAAAATTCTGCTGGGGGCCCCCTCAGATGATCCAATCGTAGATCGTCGTGTGGACATGGCCTTCAGGAAGTTCTTGCTCAGAGTGGACGTCTTGCGCCGTCAGAATTTTGCCACTAGTGTCATTGCTTCTCAATGACCAAGTCATGCCATTTTGGCATCCTAGCTAGTTGATCTGCTAGTCACAGTCCTCACTGAAATCAGTTCGAGGCACTGCATTTTGCACACTGCAAGTGTCTTGCTACACTTTGGAAATGTAGTTTTTCATCATTGTTTCATTGTTTCATTGTCTTTCCGCTCATCGCACAGGGAGACAGGGAGTTGTCCCCTGTCTCGGATCTAACGATGTCAGGAAGCAAAATCATTGCATTCTTTCAATTGCGGCTGACACACAATGAGGACGATGAAGCACTCAGGAAGTTGCATTTGTTGGTTGCCGCATTTTTTTGCATGTCGAACTCGCTCATGATGGAAGCACAGAGTGGATGCGCATGCCGGGTCACCGTGAAATGCACAGGCATTGTTGTCTCCGTCAGCAAGAGTTTCTTTCTACACACGTGAATGAGTCCAGAGTTCAGCATCATGCGATTGTCATTCCGCAACCCCTCTTGGACAGCTAGCTAGTTGCCAAGATCAGCACGCAGGCTGATGACAATTTTTGGGGAAAAACAAAAAAGGTCAGAAATTGTTTCAGAAGCCATGCTGTGCATTGTGATTGGAGTTGTGTTGCTTGCATGTTCATGTGTGTTGACACAATGAATGCAAACTTGCATCGCAGGCCCAGCACACTCGCTGCGTCATCGCAACATTGCTAGCTAGCTAGATTGAGATGACGCACTGAAAAATGAAGTCATTTCATTGCGTGCGCACATGCAGCAATTTTGAAACTGTGAATCGACTTGTTCTGATTCATTGCTACGGAACATGATGAAGCAACTACGTGCACAGCTGTGCAATCTAGCAATGTGAGATGGACATGCTAGACGTCACTGCATCATTCTGAGGCATGCACACTCATGATGGACACATGCAACATGTGTGATGTGTGCACATGCATGTTGTGCATCCTGTTGTTGGTGTGTCCATCATTAAATGCATCAAGAAAATGCACATACATCTACACGCAATTCTAGAATTGCACATGTGCATGCTAGCTAGCATGTGTGAGCACATGTCAAAGCAGAATCTAACCTAGCACACATTGTAAGCAGAGCTAGAGAGTAGAGAGGGAACCGTGCAACTGGCCGACAAAGCTGAAAAGCTCCATTCAATCGACGTTGAGATCTGCGCTTGGTTGGTACTTGGTGTAGTCGGGCGGTGGTGACGACGGAGATGGCGCGGATGGCTGTTGAAATATGGGCATCTGCTGCTGCTGCTCCTTTTGTTGTTGCTGCTGCGATGAAGCGGGCCCTACGAATGGAGGCCTGGTAAAGCTTCCAAACAACCGAATGGGGAACCTGAGAGCTGTGGGGGTGTACGTGTATATTTCAGGGGCAAAGCAATAGGAGAAGAACGCAGAGGACGGGCATTCAGCTTCAGGCTGTAATTTGTTTTTCCTTGATCTAAATGATAGTCCAAGGAACATTGTTGGGAGGGAGGCTTCTTGAACGTTGTGTTTCACAAAATCTCTCTCTCCCTCTCTCTCTCTCTCTTTCTCTCTCTCCATCTCTTTCTCCCTCCACACATCCTTGCATGTGATCCAGCTCGCATACATTTGTACTATCACACACTGCCACTCTACTTGGGTCGACGGCGTAGGGAATATCTGGAGACACAACCAAGAAGTGCTCGACCTTTGCGGGGGGGGGGGGGGACACCAAACAACAAAAACAACATATTCGCTTGCTGGCAATGACGATAGCGGTGCGCGGCCAACACCTCGATTGATATCGATTGATCGGAAATGACATGAAATGCATCAGCGATTGTGGCCTCCACAACAACCCGCAAACCGACAGCTGCAAGCAAACACAACGACCAACCGATATCTGTTGTCCCCTGAACGAAGGGACTGCGTACGGATGGACTCCAAAGGACAGGGCGATATGAGCTTTGGTCTCCGTCTTCCCCGCTTTAGGATTTAGTAATACCTTTGGAGCAGCGAGCAGCATAAGAAACACAGTCGCACTATTGAACGGGAGTTTACGTTCATACAGCATAACACACGTCTTGTAAAAATATATATAAACACATCCAGTGTTGATCCCCCCCCCACCTCCCTGTTCCCATCACACATCGCATGGGCTCCTCTTCTTACGTCTTCGTTGTGGTACTTCAGTGTTCCAATTGTTGAGCGGTGAGATTTGCGCCAAAACCTACCGTGAGAGGATCGACCGATTGATTGATTGATTGGTTGGTTCATTGATCGTACAGATGATAACTTTACACATACAAACGCACGATAATGCTAATTTGCCAACGACACCCGTAAACACGCACAAACACACAAACACACACACACACACACACACATGCATGCATATATAACGTACGATTATACGTTGGAGGCAGATGATGATGATGTCGATGACGACGACGATGACGGCGAATAAAGGCGGAGAACGAGTGTTCTAAAGGCGGCTAAGGAGTGCATATGAGACAGCATCAATATCTACATCCAACCACCTACTTTGCTTCGGCGATAAGAGAGAATCGAACGCCCCGCACAGGTCTGCAACCAAATACCAGTAGCCACCACGCCGTATAAATGTGTATTTATGTGCATAGTATATTATGTGTTTGTGTACGTCCATATCTCTCCCACGCTGGTCCCACATACGCACACGCAAGCACTTAAACGCTTATGTACTACCGAGTGCTCGTATTCTTCATGTCAAGTACCACTGTGGGATTCAGATTCACCTGAGAGATGATATTATATATATATATATATATATATATATATATATATTATGTAGATGTATGTGTGCGTGTGTATTAACAAGTTTCCATTTTAGAAATCAGACTTGTTCAATTGTTCCCTCCTCTCCCTCCCCCTCCCTCCTTCACCTCCTTCCCATCATCATCATCATCATCATCGTCTCCTTCTATTTCCATATCGTAGAGGTGAGGTGGTGATACCACCTCAGAGCAAGCAAATGCAGCCCGACTGAGTTGACATCGAGTGTCAACATCGCCTGATGAGCACACGCACACACACACACACAAACACACACACACACACAATAATTATTTATAAATTATAAAAAAACATTATCACAGCAAGGAACACAAAACTCCCTCCCCCCCCCCCCCCCCTCTGCATTTCACCGATTCGGAAGCAGCAGCAGCAGTAGTACACAGGCAGCGACTGTTCCATAACCTGAGGCTGGATCTTGGAAGGGAAACAAAACCGCATGCATTGGTATATTTCTTGTGTGGCGACTCAGCAGAATAACATTCCCCCCCCCCCCCCTTCCCCCTTTCTTTTCCCCTTTTGAAAAAGAGGAAGAAAACCTGAGGCAAAGACAGGGGGTCTACTGGCGCCGAGCGCACTACCACTGGGCAGCTGCAACACAGCAATCAAAGAAACGATGTCAGATTTCCTACAACACCATCTATATATCACTCGGGGGAGAAACACACACACACAAAACAGCAGTATCTTGCATCATACCCTACAGACATGTCGAACCACCACGGTTTATCAACCTTGAAGGGGGGAGGGGGGCGAGAAATGAGGAGGAAGTGAGTGAGGAAGAGGGAGGAGGGAGGAGATGGAAAGAGAAGTGTGGTAGTAGCTGGTAGTTATTAGAAGCCACCCCTCCCCCCCCCCTTCTCTCTCTCTCACACACACATGCACACAAATCATACACACCATACACACTCCGCGCCACCTCCCCTGCTGCCACATCCACGCGCGTAATTACGTTGGCCTTAATATTGTAGGTTGTCCAGCAGCGCGTCTCCCTGCCTGATGATGATGATGATGATGATGATGATGAAGGAGGGGGAGGAATGGTGGAGGAGGGTGGTGATGAGACAGCAGAAGAAGAGGAAGAATGGAAAATGGAAAATTGAATCTAAAATGAGCTCGAATGCGCTGTTGGGTACGTAAGGAAATGACCTAATTATGCGTGATAGGATGTGATCGTGTGATCGTGTGATAGTAGTAGTAGTAGTAGTAGTAGTAGTAGTAGCCCTCTCAGCTTGTCTTCGCTAATTTTGTATCCTCCCCCCTCCCCCTTGTCCTTCTTAATCCCGGGCCATTGTACTCACCGATGCACATGGTAGGGGGGGCCGACGGCAACACTCTAAACTGGAACTTGAGCTCGTAGTTGCCCACCTTTTCCACGATAATGGAGATTCAGGAGAAAGAGGAAGGAGGAGGAGGAGGAGGAGGAAAAGAAACTGTATATCCGAAGCGAGATGACGACGAAAACAAATCTACTAGCAAGGTGCTTGTGCGCATTAGGTGAAACATTTTCACCACCGCCCCCCCCCCCCTCTCTTTCCTCCCCCCTCCACCCCAACCAATTGAAAGCTGGGGGTTTGCCCCTTTCTTTCTTTCTATTTGTTCTGCTACCTCAATCTTGTTGGAAGAACTAACAACCAATACAACAACCAATGTTCAATAGGAACCAGCACTCGAATAGAACGTTAATAGCATTTAATGAATTAAAAATTTAGTATTCTTAGTATAGATCTTCTTCTTCTTCCTCTCCTTTCTTTCTGGGATTTGCAATATCATCATCAACGACACCAACACACCCCGGTGGCCGCCACACGACGATGTTCTCCCTTTGAATGTCGCAGTGCCTTCTCACAGTTACCCTGCGCTTACTTTTTCCTGAACCTGCCATATCAACGGGGGGAGGGGGGAGTGATGCGTGACTCACACAAATACAAACACATCCACGCAAGAAAGAGAAAGAGATGGGGAGGGGGGGGGGGGGAGAGAGAGAGAGAGAGAGAGAGAGAGAGAGAGAGAGAGAAGCGTGATTACAGCCATCCATTAACAAACCTCGACTTTCCCTCCACCTCGCATGTTCTATAGGGGGTAGTGCAGTAACAAAGCAGCAGACGAAGGGAGGGGTGAAGAAGTCAAGAGAGAGGAGGAAGAAAGGACATACGGCGGTCATCAGAACACAAGGTAGGAGAGCCACGAAGCAGTCATTTTTGGGAAGAAACAAGGAAAAAGTGTCGGGCTTGCTAGCTACATCACTCACCTTGTCCGACGAATTCCACAGTAATCTTACGAGCGGAGCACTTCTTGTAGACGTTGACAGTCACAACGCCTTTACAGAATCGATCGTATTCAAATGCAACGTCAGCATGGTTAGCACACTTCACTTCAGCGCAGGTATAATTGATTTACGAATTTGACGGTATCATCATCCCACAAAGCATGGACCACTGCTATAATTGACGTGGGTGATCTTCCTTTCCTCCCATCCCTCCCCCTCCTCTGTCCTGATCACCTTGCACAATTTGGCCGGGCATTATTTCCTGAAAGTATTGCCATAGATGGAACATAGTTTAAGGCCCGCATTCAACACCACACATAGGGGCGGCTCCGGTGAGCAGAAAGTGGTACTATACATATAGAAATATATGTATGTATATATATATATATATATATATTTATATATATTACCTTTGTCTCCCCTCTGAGCAAGATTGCGCTGAAAGAAGAAAATCGCGGCAAGAAAGTTAGAGCGCTGCTGCTGCTGCTGCTTCTGCAATGCGTATTGCTTTGCGGCATCACAATCGCACGAATTACATTCGCATGTTGGCGTGAGATTTTGCGGTAAGGAGTTGTGTCTTTTCATCCTGAATGATGCTATTGTAACCCGCAGTCCCAACCGTTCCCATATGATCCTGCTTAGATATAGCCGAAAGCGAGAAGTTAAACGGACATGATGGTCGCAACGGGGTGGGAGAATCATCACCTTCTGCCCTGTTTGCGGTGGTTCAGAGGCCGGGACGATGAGCTCATCGTCGGAACCACCATCGTCAGGAATACGCAGCAAAACAACAATGTCAAAAGTTTCTAGTGTGCCGCAATTGCCTCGGCGGTTGCGGTTATTAATCGGTAATATAACTTATATCTTAAACAGGAGAATGGAGGCGGAAAGTACACATTGTAAGACACCCACCTCTTGGCCACACGCACCGCACTTGACCATCCCTGTGCCCGTATTTAAAAAAAAAAAAACGTTACACAACGGAGTCAATATTTGCTCTCTTTTTCTCTGTTTCACCAGCGTTCGGCGGTAACTGAAGCGTAGCCCCGCAGCAGGTGCATTGAATGGCGTGCTTCCGTAGACGCCCTGAGGCTGTTGTGCGGGAAAGGCCAGTTGAGGCTGCTGCCCCTGCACAATCACATGCATGTTCACCATGGAGAGGGGAAAAACAAGCGAAGAAGTGAAGCACGCCGATACCAGATCCTTGCAGTCGGCTTGCATGGCGTCGGACTACCAAAACAAGGGTCGGCCTGCCTCGACGGAAGGAGCGAAGACGACGGTGGAGAAATGTCACAGAGGATCACACTACCTGCGACATGCTAACACCCTTGGCTTTCGAGTGGAATCCCCTCGGATTTCATGCACCCAGCGCCATGTCGACCACGATGCTACGAGTACCACCTGCCACCGCTACAGGAAACAAACGTCATTTAGACCCTGCGGATGTCCGACTTTCCATGTCGCAACGACACAAACGGTCTTTGTTGAACAGTCAAACCTGTACCTGGTGCGCCAGCGCAAGTCGTAGGCCGGAAATGCTGGCCATTTCCGGAAGAAGGATCGCAATGACAGAAAGCGGTCCATGCATCATGAATGAGTTGCCATGTGCTCATGGTGCACATTGCAGCACAGTGATCATGTCATGCTTTAATGAAGGTGTCATACGGGCTTTTGCGGCACAGCATGTCGCAAAGTGCGCTTTTGACACCGGCATCTTTGCCATTGTACGTCAAGATTGCGAGCATGTCCTGGAACGATCCTCCAATTTTGAGAAGTTTGGACTTTGGGATGTGTTTTTGACCGATGACATTGGTTTGTTTCTTTGTGGCGTAGACAGATGTTTGTCCGACGTTTTGTCACTTTCTCTGGTTGTGATTCCTCTGTCACTCACACATGCATGACCAAAACAAAATGACATTGTGTGGCATCCACAACAGTGACGTGCGAAAAAAATTCAGGTTTTCATCATGCTCCAGATTGGCCCTCGATGGATTTAGCTCGAGGCATTGCATTTCGTACTTTGCAAACATCTTGTCATGTTTTGGAAATGCAGTTTTCATCAAATTCTTGTTCTTGTTCTTGTTCCACGTTTGGTGCCCACACGGATGAGTTGCGCTGTGGCTTGTTGGCAGTGTCAATTCAGTGCTTGCAGCACATCTTGTTGGCATATCGAATGAACACGAATCTTTAATCGATCTTTCTTTCTCTGAATCTTGGCACGTCTAGACGTCTGATGACCTCTGGAAGCAAGCTAGCAAGCATTGGAATCACAGAACTCACTCGATCATCATTCGTGCGTTGCCAGGACCGTGAACACGCACTGTGGAACAAATTAAACCCCCACACCACCCCGGTTGATTCCCGCTGTGCGACATTCACTTTGTGAACTTTTGCAGAAACCAGGCCCACGTCCACCTCAACTCCAACTCATTTGCGCCTCAGAACTGAAGGCAGCAGGAGCAGTGAAGGTGAGCACCGGCTTGCGTTTTTGTCATTGCGCTGCACGGTGCATATGCAAAAAACCAGATGAGTTCCAAGCAAAATTGCTCGCACGTGTGCAAGTGGTGCACGCACGTGGAATGCAGCATGCAAATCTAGAAATGTTGACACGTGCGAACTTTGTTCTGTGGGCTAGGGGTTCGAAGGTGCACAAGAAATGCATCGCATTTTGCACATGATGCTCACATTGCGTAGCCTGCTGGGCGGTGTGATAGTGCTTGGCATGGCGTATTTTTGGAATGACTGTGATGCTGCACGCCTACTACATTGCAACACACGCGGGCCGAACATGCGTAGTTGCATGAGGTATTGACACATCTCATTAGAACTTTAACAATGCTTCCTCGAGAAGTTTTGAAACCCAGCCCCGACGCAAGACAAAAGCACAGTCTGAAGAGTATAACATCGGCGAGGTCAATATCAACATCAATACATATTTACACTTACACACATGTAAATTTTATATATATATGTGTGTATATTATATATATATATATATATATATATATATATATTGTGTGTGTGTGTGTGTATGATAAATCTTCTGGAAAGCCCCGCGCGCACATAGAATCATTCTGTACATTCGTTTTGTTGTCCGGCTTGATCATAAATGTGACCCCGAAGAAGGTCTGCAGAAGCCTTAAGATGTCAATCCTGGGGAAGGGAGGGTCACATGAAAGAGGAAAAAAAATAGTGTTAAAATGCAAGCGGGTACTCTAATGTTCACCAAGAATTTCACGTTAAAGGTTTTCTTGTTTTCTTGAAATTCGTACGCTGGTTTCGATAGCTTGCCAATGCGCAGTCGGCTGACATCTTCCGGAGAAAGAGCCATCAAGACGCACATCATCCCTGGAGAGTGAAAGCAAAAGGAGAGAAAGATGGGGGAGGAGGAGGGGGACAAGAAAGGATCAATTGCTCCGCATGTCTTCATTTATGCGCGATCATCATCTCAGTCAATAAACTTCAATTTTCAGCTTCATTATCGTCATCGTCAGCACCTTGATGGTTCGAGTCCACGCATCCGCCCTATCATGGATGAATATAGCAGCAAATACACACTTAGTACTTCTTTTAACATGTTCAGCGGCGTGTGGTACTGATATTAAATAGTTCAAAATGATAAGAATGATTAATCAATAATCGATATGTTGTGTCAGAAGAAGACAGCGTGCGAAATACACACACACACACACACACACACACACACACACATACAAATACTCCCTATAGATCTTAGTAGTAGCACTAGCACCACCCCCACCACATCTCTTCTTAAGTAGGACAAGCAGCCTTCAGCTGCTGGTCTTGAAACCACCTACCTGCGCTATCTGCTCCACCAGCTGCTTCGCGCATTTCTCCCCCACCTCTTCGGGCATCGACGACTCCGTGGGTATGCATTGTGTTGATAGGACGAAGCCTACATATAACAGCAGCGAATGATGACCACCCGTCGTGAGGATGATGAGCAGAACAGCTGCCGGCTAGGTAAAGCTGGCAGGATGGTTTTCCCATGGAAGCAGCACGGCTCCGAAGTAACGAGGATACCCGTGATGATGCTGACAAGTCATTCTACTCTACACAACCAATCTCTTAATTACACACACACACACACACACACACACATATATATATATATATATATATATATATATATACATAATTTGTTTCCAGAAAGTACACTGCACACTGCACATCTTCTTACTCACTCCCACACACCGTTTATCGACTCCGCTGTCATGCTGACGCCGAAGCCACTAGATAGCCCTCCTGAAGATTGCAATACAATACAATGTAAAGCACTGAAGATTGGTACGTTATTGGCCGCCTTCGACTCTTGCAGCAGCAGCAGCAGCAGCAGTCACCACCGCAGCTCTTTCTCTATTTCCATACTTCTTCCTGGAATAGTAATCATACATTTATTCACATATTCTTGGTAGAAGTCGCAACCTGCTTTGCCCTTACAATGGTCGGTGTGGATGTATACGTCGGGGATGAAACGGTTCAGAATGCCTCTCGCGGAGGTCACCTGCCACCCACGGCGATAAATCACAACTCAGCGGCGGCGAAGACGGTTGCATAGAAACGAGGGGTAGGGTAGTAGGGAGAAGAGAAAAGTGGAACGACGATGCTTGGGAGAAAGGCAACGATCGATGATGGTGACGATGATGATGATAATGATGATAATGATGATGATGATGATGATGATGATGATGACGGTGGAAATTATTATACGGCGTATCAGTGACGAAATGACGAGGTCGTGCCCAGATATGGGGTAGGAGAACGAATGATGTTGATCAACTACTAATACCACTAATGCTACTAATGCTACCAATACTGCTGCTGCTGCTTCTACTACTGCTACTACTACTACTACTACTACTACTACCATGCGATTTGCGAATTGTGGGGAGCACCTACACACCTGTGGTAGTAGTTCGGTCATATACGACAAGAACATGGCAAACACAACGGGGAGACGGCGAAGAGGGCGGATGATCATGATGAGAGTGTGATTGTGTTGGTGATGGTGGTGGTGATGACGACGATGACGACGACGCTTGAAAAATGGGTGCCCTTACGTATGACGTGCCACGAAATCGTTTTATCTTTCCCGGTTCCAGTAGCGATACAGGCTGACAAAATTCCAAAAAAAGGAAGGGAGAACTCAGCCAGGAAAGGGGAAATGATCGAATGATACGACTGATGGACCGACTCGAAGTTAAGCATATAGTGTGCGTGTTATGTGGAAGTAATCGCTTGTTCGTGTAATTTGCTTTCAGACGGTGGAAAGCCAGCCGTCTAAAACTATTGTCGTTGGTTAGCGTTCTTCGAGATCAATTCAACCTTAAGAGCCTTGATTATAGGAATCCAGACGCTGTCCCCGCCCCCCCGCACACACACACACACACACACACACACACACACATAAATATTTCATAACCGCGGCAATTGATAATCACTTTGATTTCTGAAAAATGTCTAGGTGACAGAACCTGACTTTCCCCCCCCCTTTCGGGGCGACCCCACGCACCAGCACCTTTATTGAGACCTGATTAGCGGTGAAGCGTGAGTACTGAGAACTAGAGTAACCGCAGATCTTACTCGATCTCGTTCATGTTCGGGAAAACTTCTTAAGAATGACGGTCTTTCTGGAATGAAAGACCACAATGTGCTAGATTCACGCCCCCCGCCATCCAAAGGGGGTAGGGAATGACAGCATGGGCATGCAAAACGTTCTTATAGTAGCTGGCACCTTCTCCTCAACTCCAAAATGCCGTATCAGTCCTGCGGTCACGCTGGTGAGGGAGAAGAGAACAAAAATTTATAGCTTATATGAAGCGTTTTTTCAAGACAATCATGATCACAAACGTGCATGATAGCTCAGCGCCCCCCCCCCCCCCCA
>ADNK01000213.1:0-12708 GCA_000320545.1 Bigelowiella natans CCMP2755 | reverse complement strand
GCGACTTCATTAGATGAATGAACAAAGAAGATAGTAGGCAGTAGACGCGGTGTAGATCACACTGATAACTCCTGTCTAAAGACACAAATTGCTTCACTATATGCCATGAAGAATCTTCGGTGTTTTGGGATAGAAGTTTAGTAGCATCGAAGACTGCTACTCACCCTCAATCTTTCCTCAACTGCCACTGATGAGATCTTTTGCGTTTGATGAGACAACACGCTACACCACTCAGTGAGTCATCATTGCACATCTTGCGAAGGTGTTCGTCAAGGGGGATCTGATGTACAGAAAGCTGCTTGGGTGCGAAGAATGAATGTTTGGTGTGATGTCGCCGTTGTCGATGACGATGAGGGTGGTATGGAGAAGGAAGCTTCAATTTTTTCCCATTTCCGCCACTCTAATGCCCTAATTCTAATTTTCTTTTTCTTCTGATGCTCTTGTTTTATCAAATCCAAAAATTTCACTGAGAGTGCTTGGTATTGCTATGTGAAAGGAAGAGGAGAGGTTGATTGAATATTAGTTTCTTTTTGTTCGTCGTGTGCGAATCGATTTGTCCAGGGACTATGTCCTCCCTCCAGATCTCAAATTCAATGACTTTCTGAGGTCGATCACCTTTAATTTTTGTACGAGAAGTATTCTCCTATGCGAGGAAACCCCAAGCCGTTCTCTTCATCAATTTGCAGCTCTTACCTTATTTATGATGCGATTCATGATATTGAGGGCGTTATTACTTGTTGGATCTACTTCTTCAGCTATTTCCCCTGCCCCGTGGTGTCATTACGAACCTGCAAGGCTCCGCTTATTATCGGGCTGGCGGAGGGGCAAGCGGAGGAGCTAGGAAAAGTATCTAAGGTTTGCATATGTGATTAATAGACACCGATAATATTTGAAGGATAGCGCCTCTTAATCCCGAATTTGTTAAACTAATTATAACCCCCTCCCCCCTTTTAACAGGACTGGTGCGTCTCGGGCATGTATGGAATAATTCAGGTGTGCGATAGAGAGTCAAGGCCGGTCGAAGTTGTTGCGACAAAATCGGGCTTCTCTGTGAAATATAAGAACTCCTAGATCGCAAAAATTAAATCCAAACGTCAAGGGGATAACACGCAAGCAATGTTTGGTTCACCTCATTGTAGTTGCATGCGATGTAGACCATTGTGCGTATCATGACGTCCTGGACAAAAAATCGAACAGATGTCACAAATGATGAATGCCAAGAATCCTTCTGCTTTTGTTGTGGACCGCAAGCACTTGTGCTAATCACAAGCGTGCAAGCTAGTCTAGAAGTTGCGGATCGCATCACTTATACACTACAACAATGCACGACTAGACGACTGAGAACAATCGTGGCAATGCAAGGGCTACAGAGCTAGATGTTCAAATGTCGGATCCTGTCGTCCATCCGTCACGATGTGTGCGTGCGTGCATGAGGCTGTGGTGTGTGTGTGTGTGTGTGTGACGCACTGTGTTCGTTTTCGTGCATGCCAGCATGGGCTGCACGTCCAGACTTCGTGAATTCAATGATGATCCTTTCGATCATTCAAGCATTGGAACTGCTTCACTTGTTCATTCATTCATTCATGCATTCAAGTTCGTGCGTGAATGTCATCATCTGCACGAGCGCAGTTACACTTTCGTCGTTCGCAAGAGATTCACACTTGGTCTCTTTCGTTCGTTGTTGTTGCCATCGCCAGGTCAGCCCCACTGGCCTCTAGGCCTAGCTAGCTAGCTAGCTGCGTCGCATTGTGAGTGCATGCGCCCATCGATCGATGATTTTGCGCTGGCTAGCTGGCGCATTTCAATGACACCATCACTGACATCATGGGATGAAGCCATGCATGTTCATTGCACAGCGGGACTGGTTTCAATCACCGAGCCAATTGCACTGAGCCTGTCTAGCGCTAGCGCTGTGTGTGTGTGTGTGTGTGTGTGTGCAGCTGTGCGTTTTCAGCCACCATTCCAGCATTGCACAGATGTGTGAGTCTAGGAGTGCTGCGAAAGGCAACCCGCAACGAATGAATAATATTAATGGCAGAAAAATGGCTTTATTCAAATGGCATCATCGAGCGTGCAATGTGAGATGCATTGAGGTCTGCGGCACACGTGTTCACAAATGCAGGGGCTCGCATCCAGACCATGGCAAACTGTGATGAAGTGGAAGAAGTGAATGAATGGTGGGCATCCAATGTTCGCCAACAATCCATAGAATTTTCCTTTGACGACAACGCAAATCCTTGTCGCAATAAACGAACTACACGCATCTCGGGATTCTGATATGAATCAGAACATAAAGAGAGAGACAGGCTTCTTCCTCAACTCGAAATAACATTATACATACAATTAATGTAAGTCGTTGTAAGTATGTGGCTTACAAATAATGATTTTGATAGATCTTGCTGCTCATCCTGAAACTAAAGCAGAATTTAAACACAATTCCTTGGGCGAGGGACATCGAAAGTCTCCATAATATGCATATTACGACTTGCATGTATTGATGTCGTAGTCTCCACTCTGAGAGCCTTTACACACCGCTTTTCAGGATCATTGTCTTATGCCCGCTATTTCCTCAGCGAAGGAATTTTCAAAAGTACTGCTACTTGATTATATTTTAGATATGTCCCTGAAATCATGCGGTTGACGAAGAGAGACAATGATAATATGATGTCTCAAATAAAAAATGACAAGGTAAAGCTATCAATGCTTTCCCAACTCAAGGCTTTTGTAATCTCAACCTGTCTGGGGGAAAGAAAGAAAGACGCTCGAAACTCTCTCCCCCCCCCCCTCATCACCGCCCAAGAAAACGAGGAATATCGTAGTAAAATTTTCAGGGTTGGTATTATAGTGGTGGCAGTATCATGCAGCATCGTGGGCTGATGGACCTGTCACACAGTGAAGGTATTTGCGGCCATCAATACTGGCTTCCGTCATCCACCACATCCGCTTCACACTCAAAATTTCCCAATACATCTTTTTTAAGAATATATTTTGGGGTTTCAACAAGGGGTGGAATGTTGATTTCGATGGAGGGAGACCTTAGAGAAGCAAACTAGATGCCTAAATAGGTGTCTAATGATGCTTATGGTCAATGCGTTGTTAGTTTTGAAATTGTTTATTGATATTTTCTCCAGTGTTAGCGAGATCAGGCAACCCTGATCATGCCCCGCGGTTCGATATAGGAGATTTTCCCCCTCTCGGTGGATCCTCAGCCGCAGGTGACTGAGAATCATTCTGAAACTCCTCGCCATTTTTTTGAGCTTCAATTACTTTTATTTAGGTATGCTGATGGGTAAGGGGGATTTGGATGCGATGGGAATGAGCCATGGTGTAGATCAATCTGTGATGATGCAAGAATCAAGGTAAGACTCTTTGCCTCCTGTCTGCTAAACAGTAAACTAACATCAAGGTTATTGTGTTAATTAAACTAAAAGTAGGGGGAAGATGAAGGCGGAGGATGGCCAAGGAGGTATGTCGATAGACTGCTATTTGTTTTTAAAATATGAAGAGCTACTACTTTAATCATCACTTCCAACCCTCAAATGATGGACATTTTTTCACAGGCCGCGGCATGTGGTGGCCAAATCTGCTCGATATCGAGACCGTCCAGGATGGCAAAAGCATACATACCTCCTCAGATCATCCAAACTCCGACTTTATCCAGAACAACGACGACTTCCCTGCGCTGCCGTCTTTAAAGTCAAGATCAGACAATAGTATGAGCGTTCACAGCCGACTGCAAGCCAGCATGGTAATCCCTTTCGTCGGAAATGGCGTCAGAATAGATCGAGGCGTGAGAGTAGATAAAATGAAGAATGCATCTTGATCAATCCTGAAAATCAATACCGTGATTAGCCGGATTCAAACAAGAAGATCAATGGTGGAATTACGTCTCGAAAGTTTGTGGATTCTTCGGGTTTCACCGGGCGGAAGGTGGGCTTGCTGTTTTCGTTCATTTTCATTTCCATTTGTGAATCATTCGGATCCAATGAGAATTTTGGTGACTGATTGTCTTTATCCCTAATCCAGGAACAAGAAGGGAAGTCATCTTCACCGGGTAATAGAGCTGAGCAGTACGGACTGAAGGGTTTATTAAGTGTCATACGGATGACGGATCCAGCGCTCAATATGCTAGCATTAGGGACGGATTTAACGAAATTGGGCCTCAACCTCAACTCTTCAGAGTAAGAAAAACGTCCCATTTCTATGAAAAATGCTTCAACTGATTGTAATTCATATATATTTGTGGTAATGATAGTTTGTGACAATAGAACAAAGCCATTACTTTTTCCCGCTTCATTTTCAAAATCTAATTTTGAGTATTTTCCGTCCTTTCCCGAACGTTTGCAATCTAACTGGCCACGTTTTGATTTAATAACCACTTAGTTCTTTGTACGCGACATTTGCCTACCCTTGTTCGGAAAACCCTTGTCGAAGAGAACCGGATTTTGTGCTCCCATATTGTTATTACATGCAACCTCCTGCGTTGAAGACCTCGCATCTCGGGAAATTCAAGCTGTATACACTATTTTACATCTTCTATAATATGCCTAAGGACACGCTTCAAGTTTACGCTGCAAAGGAACTGTAAGTTTTCTTCTCCCTACAAATTTTTCTTTTCGTCATCATTTACTCAAATATTTCGCAGGTACAATCGGGATTGGAGATATCACAAAGAGTTAAAAATGTGGTTCACGCGACCAAGCGAAACTGCTATTAGCCAGCATGGATATGATCGCAACACGATAATCTACTTCGACATAAACTCGTGGGAACAGAGAGTATTCCGGGAGGCACAGCTTCCTGGTGGACCGAAGTTTATGACCGAGCATGAATTAAACACGTCGTAACGTTAAATACCTGATTGGAATAATAGCGATTAGATTGTATTCAACTGTAGTAGATTGTGTTGCATCGAATCGATTGTACATACACATACATAGATGCTGTATGCATGCCTTTTCTGCAAGTAATATCGCATAGTTGTTACAATATTGTTGACATCAAGACTGACATGTACTTACTAGCTCTAGAGCTTAGTGTATGTGTGGTGAGCCTTGAGCATGATGTGCAAAAGTGACTGCGCAACAATGATGTCTAGATTGTGCCAAACATTCGCGTCTACTGTTACATCTAGCTGTACATGCACATGAACAACATCGCTGCATGCATGCTAGCATATGTGTGGGGAGAGCTAGCTAGCTAGAGAGGGTAGAGGCAGACGGATGTAATGACAGACATGTAATTGTACGGATGTAATCAATCAAATTAAATTTGTTCAATGGTGACCTTCATGTAGGGCAGAGGTACCTCAATCTAGCAATGCGTCGCACATGCTAGCATGACCACCACATGGTGTCTCACCTTGCTAACTTGCGGTGTGATCGACGTTCTAGCAGTCTAGATCGCAGTCTACTAGCCTAGCTAGCTAGGCTAACGCTGCACACAGCAGTGTGATGCATGCAAGCCATGCATGGCGCTCCATCGTGCGCTCGTGCATGTGCACACACATTGACCACGCACAATTTGTCTAGACGGACACAACGTGGCCAGACTACGTTGCGACGGGTTCTGTGCAAGGCAGTTGATTGCATGCGCAATGTTGTGATGTGACGCACATTGATTATGCCTACTTTCACATCAGACGACTACTTGAACTAAGCCTCCGAATGGTCGATTGCAAATTTAGCAACACTTTGTTGTTCAAATTCAGTTTCCAAATATTTTTCAAGATGAACCTGAACATGTTCTGCATCCCTTGATTCCCCCTTGATTTCCACGATCAAATTTGAAGGACCTTCTCGTCCTGGATTCTTGAAGTTGATCTGCAAAGTAGGACTCTCGTTGTCGTTTGTCATTCTTTTTGACCACGTTTCGCTACCTACTTCTGACTGAAACTCTTTCGTACTTTCATCTTCATTCGACGTCAAAAGTCCCAAAAGTTTGATGCCACAATCAGATGGAGTAATTCCTTCTAATTGAATCCCAACGTTTTTTAATAGGTAATACAATTGCTTTCCTCTCGATCGAATTTGATCAATTTTGAATGTACATGTACAAGCTGCTTTTAAATAAACACAGGTAACAGTTTTTGGATGACTTTCAGCAACTGTTTTCAAAGTGTTTAAATGGCTAATGTGGAAGCTACTAGAAGCTGCAGAAGAGACGCGTTGACACATTTGTCTAAATTCAGCTCTTCTGTTCGAAAGGACAACAGATTTGTTATTGTTTTCAAGCTGGCTGAGGTTGACTTCATCTTTCATATCGAATGATTTTACTTTGATGGGTACACCAGAGGAATCAAACAGAGAATCGTATCTCATATTGCCTGCATATGACAATTTAATTTGTGGAAGTCTTTTGAATCTCTGGAGCGTCGTGGGATAAAATGTGATTCCATCCAACAACCGATCTGGCGATACAACCATGACTTACAACTTAAACAGAATGCTGTCAAGATAAACGACCTGCAAGTTCCGAGTAAATTACAATGCTGCGATCAAATTGTTTAATTTAAAGTTTCAAGCAAGATACTTCCAATTTAGAAGAACTACAGACCTGCAATCGTAAATCTCTGCAACTGCCTGTATATCAAGGTGATCCCCTGGGCTATAAAAATCATCCTTGATTGCCCCTTTTCGCTTCCATGCCATGTACTAGAAAACATTGTTCGTTGTGGTTGATAATACAATTGAAATCATTAACATTAACTACCCTTTCAAATTGCACCTGAAATACACAGCAGATTGTTCATTTGGTGTATTTTGCATAGAGTGACTGAATACGTACATCAACAAAATGCTGAAAGTAATCCTTGTGCAGTAGAATGTGTTGGTTGCATTTGAGACGAATAGCTTTGTAATTTGTTTCCGTTCCATATATCTGATGTGCTAACGCTCGGTACAAAGAATGAGTTCCATCGTGACTCATCTTTTTCATTCGAAGGCCGATACTCTCGAGAGATTTTTGATAAAGCTTTCCACGTGAGAGTTCTTGCTGAATCTCGTCGTTGTTAAGGTTGCGGACTTGTTCTTTGAAGTCCATCACACGTATGATTTTTTGTTGAACTAATTTAGTCTGGTCGACAAATTGAGCTACAACGTGTCCCGCTTCAACAGACTTACTTATTATTCTCGCTGGCTCCCACATATCATCATCTCCATACCTAACGCTCACAATGTCTTGCAACTGGATTGACTCGAAAGACACGTCGTCGGTTTCCTTCGTCAATCCTATTTTAACAAGCACATGGAACAGTTAAAGCTTAGAAGCTAGTATACGCCTCTGTCAAACGTTCAGATAACCTGTGAAAACAGCTCTAAGTCGAGAAGAATTTTTGTGGATCCACATATCCCCATCTTTCTCTCCGCCAACAATTTTGTCTTTGTGAGCAGGATCCATTAACTTTACTTGATATAAATATTTCTCTCTCGCAACAATCTCTGCAAATGTCCACAGCTTAGAATCGTCTTGAAATTCTATTTTGTCACCCACATTGAAATTGTGGGTAGATATCCCGACTGTCTGAATGTAGCTGATGTATCTGTTGAAAACATATAGCTTAAATTTGTCATGTACCTATGAGATTTAAATGAAATACTTATTTGTTGGAAGTATATCTTCATGCCATTCATGCCCTTGCCCTTCTATAATCTTGTAATGACTCAAGTGTTTGGGCATTTCAGCCCAATGAAATCGTTGCCACACTACATGAATAGAATTTGCATGGCTTTGAGTTCGAGAATCGTCTCTCATTTTCTTTTTTGTTTCCATCGCTGTTCCAAATGAACGTTTTTGATCAATGGATGTAGATGCCCCTTTTGTATTCTTTGCATCGTATTCTTTCAGAGAGATTTCGCGAGCGCGAAGTAGCTGTCCATTGTGGGGATTCCGACCCCGCAAGATTCGTTCATTGTTCCTCCTGGTCGATACATTACCACACTTTCTCCTTTCTCCCTCGCCTTTTTCCTTCCTCCCAGAATCCTTCAGGATCCGTTCCTTTTTGTCCACGGTGTGGCCAGCGAGTCCGCCTCTGGACCGGTTGGCACCCATTTTTCATTCCCTTCTTTTTCGCCTAGGATTCCAGGCGAAAAGACTCGCGCGACTTGCTAAAAAAGCGACCCGATTTTTTGCACCCGCAAAAAATGTCAATTTGTGTTTGTTTCTCCAGGCGGCCTTGAAAGGGCATCCTGCATTCCCCCCCCCCCCAGCTGTTGTGAAATTGCTTCATTCATTTGACCATTCATGCACACATCTCATTCTTCATTGATTCATTGACATCATTCATTCACATTCCTTCAACCCTCAACCGCTCCATTGGAATCACTTTGTTCATTCATCCAGGAACGACTCTTGATTCAGAAGTGTGGAACACACCAGGCTGGAGGGGGCGCAATGCAATGACCTCAAAAGTCGATTTGTTTTGTTCACAACAGAGGTGGAAAAGACTTCAAGTCACTGTGTGAGGTGTGAGTACGCAAGCTGGCACGTGAGGCCCCATCACACACGAACGCACAGGTGAATCGCACAGCCTGGAGGCGCTCACTGCTGAGTGTGGCCTCAGGTTGCACGTTTGGAACATGGCAATCTGGCAAGTGCACTGTGATGCCGCTCGCTGCACGTGAACATGCGGACCTGATCTGACATTAGACAGATCACAGCGGCGCATCCGCCGCTCAGAGCGCGTCCTGACCTTCAGCTGACGATGGTGGCATGGAGGCGCAGCTCAACGTCACATGAGCTTTCGAAACAGTACACCAACTCTCATGTGTTAGAATTTTTGTCATTTCTAGATTTAGATGTTGATCATTTCTCAAGCGCAAATCATGGAAGCAAGCGCAAATCATGGAAGCTCGCATGTGGCGATCACTCTTTCCGGAATTACATCTAGATTAGATTGTGCTTGTAGTTTTAGCAGTCTGCTGACCAGCTGGTAGAAGCACCAAGTCCTGATTGTTAATGGTCGGGGGACTACTACTGTCAGCAGCGGCAGCATCTAATAGCGGTGATAGCGATGAAGACGATGAAGATGATGATAGACCCTGGTCACGAAGCCGGCGGAATGCTCCGCCCTAGATAAATTTGAGGAGGAAGAAAAAGTAGAGGATAGAAGCAGTATCGTGTTAGCCGTATTGTATCAAAATTCTAATAAAACAGACATCGTAGACAGCAAACAAACAAGTTATCCAGTCATCATAAACACTCAATGTTATTTAAAGAATTGATGCCTCTTTCTTGAGAAGGGTTGCAGGATTATCGAATTCCACGATGTCGCCTTTGTCAATGACCATCACCCTGTAGGACACAGTTTTGCACTCAGCAAAAGATCACAACTACGATGGAATATCAAATATCACTTCTGCATCGACACTGGCAAATAAGCTACAAAACAAACCACAGCCGTCATGCCTGCTCACATGGCCGTGGTGTCTTGTAAGACTAAAGCACGCACGCACGCACGCACTCATCATCATCATCTCTATCTCGGTCAATATCGAATTCAAAAGCTCCCCCTTCCTCCCCCATTTGCATTCTGGCCGATAACATACAATACTCCTACCGGCAAAGATTGTCCGCAGTATACTGCTGGGCATGCCGCGGACAAAATCACTAGTAACCACAACCACCACCACCGCCACCACCACCACCACCACCACCGCCACGATCATCATATTAATCGTCATCTTTTCGTGATTCGCTCGCTCGCTTTTTGGATTCCACCACCTGTCGCAGTGCATGATGGTGTGAAGCCGATGCGCTATGATCAGGATAGTGCGTCCTTTAAACTCAGATCGCAATACCTACAACGATCGAGAAATGCGGTGGATGATACATTCACTGCAACTCGCGAATAATCGTAGAAAATTAACCTTCTGGATCTTGGTGTCTGTGTGCGCGTCGACGTGGGCAGTAGCCTCATCGATCAAGAGTATCTAGCGTGTATGTGTGTGTGTGTGAGAGAGAGAGAGAGAGAGAGAGAGAGAGAGAGAGAGTGGCGGCAGCAAGGTTGCAAGAGACACGTAAAGATTTTCAAAGAGGCGAAAAATGGCGAGTAATAGTGTGATGACGATTACGAGAAATCAACGACAAACCCTTGAATATTAACCAAAAAAGGAACCTCATTCTTATACCATAAGAACACTGCTCTGGGAAACATGCATACTCCTATCGACCAGCATCCTATTCAGCACTGAATCTGCTGCGGGGGGGGGGGGAGCTCCCTAGCAGCAGACGTGCGCAGTCATGCCTACCTTTGAGGGCTGCAGCAGAGCGCGTGCGACACACAGCAGCTGGCTCTCCCCGACGGAGAGATTGGTTCCGAACTCCGCCATTATCTGATCAAGCTCTTGCGACATGCCTACTCCATCACAACAGCATTCATATCAGCTGAAACGCGGGAGGGAACGATGTCATCGACAACCACCGCTTCCTCGGCATTGCAATCCAACCATTCTAGCATTGCCGCCAGCACAGCGAGCGTAGCAGTAGCGAGCGTGCATTCCGCACTTCGCCTGAGCATGCAGCGGGCGGGCTCGAGTCGCGCTGAGAATTACCTTCTAAGCCGACTTTCTTCAGCGCACTCACGATCTCCTCGTCGCTGTGCACGTCGAAGGGATCGAGATTGTATCGGAGCGAGCCGCTCATGAGAACGGGTTCTTGGGGGACCACAGAAAGCCGTCTCCGCAGAGACGACAGCGGCAGCGCTCCGGTTTCCTCCCCGTCGATGAGATATCCGCCCGATATGCACTCCTTGTCCAGCAGCCGAAAGAGCACGCCGAACAGCGTCGACTTGCCGCTGCCGCTGCGGCCGCAGATTCCAACCACCTCCCCCGCTTTTATGGTGAACGACAGCGACTTGAGGACGAGAGGGAGCGTTGCGCCGTACCTCGCTCGTAGGCCGCGGAACTCGATGTGCCCCTTTTGAGGCCACTCCCTCTCCGCCAGCTCTCGTTCCTTCCTTGCGACCTCCTGCGACGGCAGGGGCTCCTCTCTCTTCAGCTGCGTGTACTCGTAGATTCGCTCCACAGACGTCATCAGGTTCTCCACCTCCGCGCTCTGCCTCACCATCCACGGGAACAGCGCGTTCATTCCGATGGCGTAGACAAGCGCCACCCCGGCCAGGGCGGGGTCGATGCTCTCCCGGAGCGCGACGAAGAGGATGGGCGCAGAGATCACGAACAGCGCGGCGAGCATGTCCAGCCGAAACGCCAGCCAGCGCGCCGCCGCCTCGAAGATGATCGTGGTCCGGCAGTTGGCGTCCACAAGCTCGTAAAACTCAGAGAGGAACGCGCCGCCGCGGCCGAACGCGCGAATGGTGCTGAGGCCCTGCAGCGTGGCGCCAAAATGCGCATACTGCGGGGAGCGCGTCGTCCCGTCCAGCCTCTTCAACTCGCGGGAGGAGGCCACATACTTCCTGCGGATCCGCAGAAACAGCGGCACGGTGGGCGCCAAGAACAAAAGCATCCACCAGGACGCCGCGAACAGCAGCACGCCCGCCGCCAGGATGAGCAGCGAGCACTGGAGAAAGTCGTGGAGAGTGAGCGGGAACAGCTCGTCCACCGTCGCGGTGTCCTGGGAGAAGCGGTTCAGCACGCGGCCGACGGGCTGGCTCTGCAGCCACGAGGAGGGCGACAAGACAACGCCCATGAGCATAGACCTGTGCAGGTTTCGTGACGCGTGCAGCACGGTTTCGAACAGCGCGAGAGAGCGGCTTATTGCTATCACAATCGCGCTGAAGAGGAGGCTGATCATGAGGGTTGGCCAGAAGGAGCCCCTCTGGTCCTCCGCATCCGCGCGCGCCCACTCGCCAAGCATGACTTCGATCGTGGTGATCAGAGCCTGCCCGGCCATCATAAGGCTGAGGAGCAGGATCCAGATGGTATATCCAATGCACCGCGCGCCGTTCCCAGTGGCTGTAGGGATCGCGTCGTAGCTCTTCAAAGATACCGCGCCCTCGTCCTGCTTTTCATCAACAATGATGCTTTGCTTGCGCGCGCCCATCTGCAGGTCGGCGCTCTGCGCGGCGGTCTCGTGGCCGTACTTGCTGCCGGCTGGCTTCTTCCTACTGCCCCCCTTCCCCCCCTCCTTCATCGCAGTCAGCTCGACCTGCTGCTGCTGCTGCTGTTGCGGCTGCCGCCGCCTTAGCGTGTTATTAGTGTGCGTCTTAGCGTCCTCCTCCTTGGCCTGATGCATGTTGCGGAAGGAGCCGTGTTCTTGCTGTTGTTGTCGGTGGTGGTCACTGCTCTGCCGTCCCCCCTCCAACCTCGATAGCGGCTGTTCCTTCTTCGCCGCTCTCGCCTGGTTATTGTTGTTGTTGCTCTTGCTCTCCTTCTTACCCTCCTCTTTCTCCTCCGTCTGGGTAATTCTCAGTTTTGCGAGCTCGGGGGCTGTCCAGTCAAGCGCGTCGAAGGGCGCCTGGTGCGAGATCCTTCCGCGCTTCATGATGACCACCTCTTCTGCGTGCTTGGCAAAGTGCACGTGATGAGTCACCAGCACCCGGAGGCAGCTGCTGCTGCGGCGTCTGTGGCCGCTGTGGCCGGGTATATGGTCAGCGCTCTTACCGTCGCCGACGCCATCGTCATTATCGTCATCTACCCAGATGGACTCAGGTCCAAAGCATTTCGCGAAGATGTTTTGCGCCACGTGATAGTCGACCTGTCGGGTAGTTGTGGAAGGTTTATTCTCTAGTTCGGCTATAGCCTACTTCTCCCT
>ADNK01000224.1:0-34577 GCA_000320545.1 Bigelowiella natans CCMP2755 | reverse complement strand
AGTGGACTATGAAGTACGAGAAGACTTAATAATGGTCAGGATCTTGCATTTCATATTGATAAAAAAATGAGAATCATTAAACACTACAGTTCATACAATCCCGGCGTAGCGTGCGTATGAACTATTGCTTCGACGCCATGAAAGTCTTCGGCAGAAATAAAAACTCCACGCATGCCATGAGCCCCCCCCCCCTCCCCCCCCAAAACCAGAGCGCAGAAATGATGGTGTGATAACTAACATTGGGGAAATGAAATTGATTGGTACGTGTCAACACATGCAGGACGGTACTGATCTCTCGATGACATCCACTGCTATTGCATGGGGTGACAAAGTGATGCTTGGAAGTCCTTACTCTAGAGGCATTGCTATCTGTAGGAGAGCGACTGGGTGATGAGTAAAACGCGTAATTGGTTGACTGGCGGCGCTTAACAAGCAGAGCCCTTAACTCTTTAGTCTGGTTCTCCAACGCCGCCATTAATATAAAACACGAAATAAGGGTTGCCCGATGTATAGAGATTCGTGATTTTTCTATCCAAAAATCAATGTCTGTGCGATCGGTGTCGGTTCTATCTTTTTTTTTTAGTAAATTGTATACGTAAAATTAATAGCTGCATGCAAAGAGTTTTTGGTAGTATGCATCTAGTGCCAAGCAAGTATACAAGTCTCAGAGAGCGAAACGACTTGATATAGAATCCCACAGCAGTATTGTAAGACGGATGTAATCAAATTAATTAAATTTGTTCAATGGCCATCCTCATGTCGCTGTGCAAAGCATTGTTGTAAGTTGAAAAGTTTGTAACTCTGCACAGTGCAATATACCTATCTAGTAGCAGATGAAGTGGAGACATAGCTAGCATGCACAGCATGAACCTAGTGTGAGACGGATGTAATAAAGTAATTAAATCTTTTCAAGGTCATCCTAATGTAGCTGCTGTACGTGTAAAGCGTAGCAGTAGCGGCGTCACGTAGTGTTATTACAGTATTAATATTTAGTAGTCACATCACGCTGCACCACTGCACGTACATGCACGCACGTCCTTTATAGCCGGCAAATGACATCGACTACATCCATACATCCATGCCACGCACACGTACGCATTGGAAATATTTAATGAATTCATCACATGTCCGTCTCGCGCACACGTACGCACGCCTACGTACTGCCTCGATCATGCACGCAAGCACGCTCCACTCGTAGATAGCGTATATGCTGAGGTCTAGCGCTATGCTCACTGCCACATTCTCTTCCTACATGTGCATTGCACACACATGCACTGCACATTTTTACATCATAAAAACTGTATGATGATGCATTCGCACGCATCGTGAATGCATGATGCATATTCGTATCTCTTATCGATCCGTTTCTGTAGGGTACAATAAATAACTTTACATTAATCATAATACATTCACAGCAAAGCACTCACTAAGCCGCGTTGTTGTTTGGGGTTGCATTCTCAACCCATACCCGTAATCTTGTGTTCGTCTAGCCTTCCATTTATCTCGGAATGGTGTTGGATGGGTGGCGCAAGGCCGAGGGCCCGCGCTTGGGATGTAAAGCGATTTGTTCGCTGTTTTTTCCGTCCTGCTACGTATTTACTGCTGCTGCTGCTGCTGCTGTCTGATGGCGACAATACTTTCCTAGGCGACGTACTCTTTGCCCTGCGGGCTGCCTCACTGCTGTCCAAAAGACTGGTTGCCTGTTCAGCCAGGCTCGGTAATGACGATCCTAGCCCTACTTTGATACAAATATTTGCGTCAGATTAGTTGCATCAGATTTGTCTGAGAACTTTCTTTCCTCTCTATCCTTCCACGTACCTGTCGGAAGCCCTCGGCGGCGTCTTCTTTCCGAAGGGGGTGCAGCCTGTAGCGTGGAATGCTTGCTAGAGCTCATGAGTTCTTTCGCCAGTTCTGGAAAAGTTCGACGTGGATCGCGACGCTTAATTGTTGGGGTGTCATGCCTTCTGCTACCCCTCGGAGCCAATCGGGAACTTCCCTCAACCGTTTCTCCTTTCCTTATGAGCTGTGATAATAAAATGTACACGTTGACTCTTCAGATTCGCGACATCAAAAAATCATTCAAGATGGGAAGCATTTAAATGCGGGTATTTACCGAGTCTGAGAACTCTAAAACGAACCCGCTAAAAATTTAGAGAAACGTTAGTCCTCAAGCAACAAATGAATGACTTCTGTCCGTATGGGTTTCACCTCGGTGCAGCGCGGAACGATTTGCTCATCATGTTTTTTGCTGCGCTCTTCATTGCAGAATTTCTCTGACATTATAGAGTGTTACAATCAATTTTCCAAACATCGCAGGGAAGTATAGCAGTACCCTTTCATAGTGAAGGTCTTTTTCGTGGCACGGAAATGAACGAGACAGAGCAGGACATTTCCGCGTTTGCTGCGGGACGTGATGAGATGCTTATGTGAGCCCGATATTACATGATAAAAATTGATACCGACCTGAGTCCTCATCAAAACATCCAACTGATCCTCCTCGGGTGGACAAGTTATCATAGTGAACAAAGGTGCAGGATCGCCAGGGGGTGTGCGGCAAGAGTTCGCCTTCAAAACCCTGCTGTGTTTGAATTTAAGATCTTCAACTCCTTTTGAATCGACACGACGAATCTGAAACGGTTTTGATTCATGGCAATCATCACGCAGTTTTCTTTGTCGCAGTTAGGCTTTTTCCGATGCTCCAAAACAGTACACCCCCCAAACAGCACCACTCACTTTCCATGTCTCCCCAAGACAACACTCCCCAACAAATTAAGTTTTTTTCAAAATGAAATCCGTTCATCCTGAGCGACAACTTGTTGGGGCACGCTATGAGAAACGCCAGTTTCTCAGAGACACCGTGACAGCTTTTTTCTGCAAGTTTTCATGTCGCAGGAAGGTTTACGAATCATTTCCCCCCAAATTTCTTCGGTGTAACGTCGATTCCTGGAGTTTTTCATGAAGTTACATTCTTGTGGCTCGGAATGAATGTCGGCATTCACTCATTCACGTAGTCGAGTAATCTTCAGTACATGTAAATCTTCGGTCTTCGGACACTAAACGGCGGAACACTAACGGGCAATACCGGTAATACTCCCGGTAATGCTCTCTCCGGGGATTCGCCACAGCAGGGAGAGTCTCCCATGAAGATCTTCACACACGTGACTCGAAATTAGAGTCCATGAAGCGGAGTGGATCTTTCGACGCGAAAAGGAAGCTAGAAGATGATGAAAGAATCTCTAGCAGGAGAAGTTCGAAAGCACTGGTACTTATCCTACGAGGCTTGCGTTCGGGAGCTTAAGCTTTGATGTGTTCTCGTTCTGAGGTATGGGGAAATCAGATGGACTCTATTAGCAAACAAATCGAGAAATTGAGGGATGAAAGAAAAGCTTTGAGCATCGCTTGGGCAACGGAGAAGAATAAGGAGAAAGAAGAGGCGCTCAATGGTGCTATTGACAAATTGGACGAGGAAATCCAGGCGAAGGAGGCAGAACTGAAGGATGTGACAAAAGAGTATAAGGAGGCAACCCAAGGTTATGAATTCTGTTAACATCTAAGGAACAATCGGTGTGCTGAGATATTTTTGCGTGTGTGTTCAGCCATGGAAATTGAGGAAAGCGGAGCGTTAAGAAAAACAGAGATCGAGACGGCGAGGAAAAAATACAACAATGATTTCAAATTGTTGTTCGAGACGAAGATTGAAAAAATCGAGGATCCTACTGGGAGAGATAGGAAGTATGGCATCCTCCGTTGGAATAGAGAAATCCTCAGGAATCAACATTCACAAGTCGTTTATTGCCGTTCTTGCTATTTTGAGATAGCAGGAAAAATTAAAGAGTTGCTTCAGAGTGGAAATGTAGACAAATTTCTCATCACGGGCATGCTCGGGGGATGAAAGACCACAGCAGCGCTCATAGTGTTGAAAAAATTGAAAGAGGTTTTCGAGTATCCGTGCCTTTTTCAATTCGGAAGGCTTTGGGCTTGGATCCCAAAACAATTTCCCAAGGATGGCGAAATTGAAATCATCCGTAAAGAGGATGATGCAATACGTTGTTTGCTATCTGTGTCAGAAGGTAAGGTGTTCAACTTCATTGACCCACAAGGGGACAACCCAATTGCTGATTTAGACAACCAGTTAATCATCCATGTCGGATGGGTTTCTCCAAAGAGGGCCAGCCTACTCACTAAGAATAAAAAAAGGGACATGAACGACTTGTTCGGTAAGACAAACCATGAGAGGATTATTTTTCCAACGTGGCTTTCGGAAGAAATTAGGGATTGTCGTTCAAAGTGCTACAGCTCAGTGAATCTGAGATGAATGAGCGAATGAAAAAATGGGGACCCTCTCTTCGCTACATTTTTGAGAAATCCGAAGATATCGACAAATTGGTGGATAGTGTAAGAAGAAACGAACTGGAGGATTTTTTTTACTCCACAAATCAGAGTGCGGAGGCTTTCAGTTCTGGTCGACTGGCACACATGGTGCCTCAAAACAGGGGTCTTGGAGGGGAGTATTACTTCCGATTCGCTAGTGCATACGTATCCAACCTTTTTCGTAAGAAGTTCACGATTTTTTTCATCAAAATGGCAAGGTACAAGGTTTCAGCGGCAGCAAAGGGGGCAATAGAGAACCACGAATAAGCAGATTGGTTGGAACGATTGACCACAATGCATTTTACTAACATGGATGGCATTTTCAAGCCGACGAGGCAACTAGTTACGCCAGACAAGAAGACTGGCCCTGATCTTGAAGTTGATTTAAAGAACATCAAGGGGCACGAATACTTCACACAGAAAAACTTCCAAGATTGTGAATTCAAAGTCGATACCTACTACGAGCCTAGTTGGCGCAACCTGGAGAGCATAGATTCACTGTTCATATCTGGGAAAATTTTGTATCTCATTCAAATAACATTTTCCCTAAGACATCCTGTTAAAACTGCTGGAATCGGGGCAGTGTGGAAGGCGGCCAAAGAGAGACAATCGGATTTGGAAGGGTACGTTCTCATTTTTGTTCTCCCAGAGGGAAGTTCGCGTGGAGGCAAAGACTACGTCAAAGATTTTGCCTACCAATCCTATGTAAAATCCAATGGGAAAGTTGTAGAACATGGAAAAGTTGATGGTTTTCCCCAGCTGAAATCGGAGCTCGGCCAGTACCTATTTGTCCTTCCAGGTGTTCTGGAACTAGAGGAAAAGGAGACTTAATTCCATGATGCACGAGAAATTCTGCTGTGTGGGCGATGACGCAATGCTTTGCTGCAGATTTTTGCTATGTCATTTTCAACAAAGATTGTTTTCACAAAACACATGGGATGTGCCTGTGATTTTGCCATGTCATTCTAGCAATTCAGTTCAGCAGTAGGTCGTCAGCAGGTGAATTTTTGAAATGAAAATTTTGCGATTTCCCCCTACTGACGGCAGATGGGAAATGAAATGTGGGGTGTGGTGCATTAGTGTGCTGCGTTGACGTGTGCAAGTTCGTGCGTGGTGGTGCGATTCACAGCAGTGATGACTCATGAACCACCTGCAGATCGTGTCACATCATGTCGAATCAAATGAATGCTCACGTGCGTCAACATTGCAAATCCGCTAACATGTGACTAGCGTGCGTGCAGCAGAGCTACAGAGTTCAATTTAGCTTGACCATTGCAATCTAGTCATCAAGCCTCATTGTTAGTTCATTTGCAAATTCGTACATTCGAGATGTCTCGATCTGCTATGTTTACAACGCTGCGATCGTAGCATGTTGCATTGCATTATTTTGGCTTCCAGTATTCGTAAGGCATCGAAGGTTTCCTCTGAAGGCCATGATCACTACTACCACTAGCATTCTCCTTCGCAGCGCTGAACGCATCAAGGAGTTTCCTAATACTTTCCAGCAAAGTAACCGCAGAGGGACGTTCTTCTCGTGGGGAGAAGCAGGCGTCAAGCACGCTCTCTTTGATCTCCTTCGGACATTGCTTTGGGGGGACTAGCCGTAACCGGCCGCTCGATATCGCTTCGAGCACTTGTGCATCAAACGCGGAGACACCGTAGGGATGTGCGCCTTTGGTAAGGATTTCCCACAACGTGACTCCCAGCGACCACACATCCGCCTGCTTGTCGTACTTGCGAAACCGAAGCACTTCAGGCGCACTCCACTGCCATGGTAGCTTCGAGTCGACAATATAGTACCTGCCATAGCAGAACAGGATGATTAGCAAAAAAACGATGGGGAATTGACTATGGTTATAGATGACGGCAACGATGATGGATTTTGTGACAACGATAGCAGCAAGCGCAAGGACATCGTGTCTGTGCTAGATCCTTCCCCTTCTGCTCTATTCATCACCGCCAAACCTCGATTCTCCCTGCGGTAGTTTTCGGGAAAGCCCGTAGTCTGCAATGACGATCCTGTAGTCAGATCCCATGAAGAGGTTTCGACAAGCCAGGTCCCTGTGTATCATGTTGTCGTGGTGCAGGTGTGCCAGGCCTGCGCAAACGTCCTGCGCAGCACGGAGGAAGTTTTGAGGCGACGCCATATCCAGCACGTTGTGAAGCTGGAGAGAACACAATGCAAACCTCAAGGAAGGAAATTTTGCTGCGCCGATGCATTCGGCTCTACTACTACTGTACGACAACTACAACGATGATGACGACTACTGCTTCTACCACATTCGCGAATAGGACCTTATCGAGGCTCCCCCTCTCGCAGTAGGCTGTTAAGAATCCAACCGCCTTGCCATCTTTCTGCGGCACAACGCCGAGGAACTCAAGTACGTTAGGGTGGGGACGGAGTGACGCCATTGCTCCAAGCTCTCGCATCACGTCGGGGTCTGCTAGCCCCTTGCTGCTGGAGAATGGAATCTTCAGTACAGCTTGCATTTCGTTGGAAGGTGCGACCATCTCCTTCATCCTCTTCCTATCTGACTCGCTCTCCCCTATTCTCCTCCTCCTTGATTTTGGCAAGGCGACTTTGACGAGAAAGGCCTCTCCAGAGGCGCCCTTTCCGAGCCTCCGCACGTGTGTGACAGCATCCTCGTCGAAGATACTAACCCCGCCAAGCTGCCGCACTCCTTTGTTACCTCTGCCGCTCTCGTTGTCCTCATAGGTGCCACCGAAATCACCCGTATCATCACCATTATCGCCGCGTCCATTCCCCCGCTGTCCCTCCTTCTCCTCCTGCCATCTTCTATGCCGAGAAGCACCACAGAACGAATTGGGAACCCCATAGATTCGAGAGCCCCCCGCCTCTCTTCCCCCAGTAAAGCCATCGCCGCAATCACTTCGATAAGGCTGCAGAGCGTCCATAAGTTTGCGAACACGGCCTCTCTTCTTGAGCACGGCAAGGAGTGTCGATTCGGTGGCCTGTAAAATCCCCGCGCCGTTGTACTCCTCGTCTGCTATATCTTGGAACGTCGCCGCGTTGATCCCGAACTTCCCGCTCACAGCTCGTAGCCATCGTAGCAGCCCGTTATCCGAGAGGTCAAGGAACATGTTTCTTGTCAACGAGGAGGCCCAAGCAACCTCGCGTGGTGAAGGGGCCGACGCCCATGCACTAACTGCGAGCAAGGGTGACGATGACGATGATGACGGCGGCGGTGGCGGCGAAAGCTGCTGCGCTTGCAGTTGCTCGTGTGGTCCGGAGGGGGACGCGGATTGCGGAACAGCTTCAAAGATCAGTTGTGATCGATCTATTGAGTTGATATCGTTGTTTGGAGAGGGGTGAGAAGGCCGTCCCGCCATCATCGCTCCTATCGCTTTCTGTTTATCCTTCTCCTCCTCCTGGTCTCCCTCTCCCGTCCTCTGCATCTTCTTCTTTGTCTCCTTGAGCTTGAGTGCCCCCTGCAGATACTCAAAAGCATCATGATTCTCATGCTCTTTAGCCCACGTGAGCCCCGTGCGGCCTAGGCTGTCTTTCTGCCCCAGCTCTGCTCCTCCAACTTCGACTAAATACCTTTGTTTGCCGCCAACGAAATGGGGGAGGAGGAGGAGGAGGAGGAGGAGGAGGAGGAGGAGGAGGAGGAGGAGATGCAAGCAACATAAGAAATGTGAAAACATATCGTAGCCGACCGTGCGTATCGCATTATAATCGAAGTATAATTCATTGCTCTTCCGTTGGAAGATGACGCCTCGGACACACGCAACGAATGGAATTCCACATATGGATAAATGAATACATGCAGGCGAGGAGAGAGGAGAGGAGCAATCACCACCACACCATTCCTCCGGCTTCGTTCACTACCAAACACGATCATCATCATCATCATCATCATCATCACCATCATTCAGTTGTGCTCCGATACCTGACGAGGTCTATGCTACCGTCCTCTGCTGCGAACATTAGAGGCGTAACACCCTTATTACTTGCATGATTCACCTCGGCCTGCTGCTGCTCCACCAAATACCGAACAATCTCCAAATGCCCCTTTCTACATGCCCACGTCAGAGCTGTGTAGCCCTTCTTCGATGTTCGCTGTGTGAACGATGCTCGGGCGTTCTCAACAAGGTACCTGTAATTATGTGTGGCTCGAATTAGGGAAGTCGAGGGAGAAGGGGGGAGGGGGGGGGGGGGGGAGGGCGGATGTCTTCACGAAATTTCAAGGCCTCGCACACGTTTACGTCCTATTTTGTTGCATCGTTTACTTGAGAATATCGAGATGGTCGTTTTCAGCCGCGAACATCACCGCAGTATACCCCTTAATACTAGCGATATTCACGTCAGCATTCCTCTCCAGCAAGCATTTCACAATCCCATAGAACCCCGTGATCGAAGCGAGCATGAGCGCAGTATACCTTTTTGCGGGGGGGGGGGGGGGGGGGGTGTAAGTGGGCCATCATTTTCCATCATCACGGAATCGATTAAGCAAACATGATTTTACCCTGGTTCCGTCTTGGAGTTGACGTTAGCCTTGAGCTTGATCAAATACGCTACCACGTCCAAATGTCCATTTCCTGAGGCCAGCATGAGGGGCGTGTACTTACAGCGATCTCTCGGATTTGGTTGCTCGAGGAGGAAGGGGAGAAGGCGGTTCCCCCCTATCTTATTTTCCTCTCTGTCCCTTTGTCTTTCCACGACTTCTTTAATCCCCATGAGGTCACCGAGATTGGCTAAGTCAGCAATGCTCGAGGGCATAGATCTTGACCTGATGAGATGAATAGGGTATGTTTGAGAGACACATTCGCAACACACACGCACGCATGCACACACCAGGCTTAATACTGGCAAGAAAAAATACTTATGTCGTTGCTTCTCCTGTTGTTGTTGTTGCTGCTGCTGCTTTCCTCTTTTTCTCTCCGGAACGGCCTCTTCGCTGCCAGGGCTGCCAGATTCCGAAGAAAATGTAATGTTACTACCGCCAACGTGTGCTTTAGCTGGCTGAGAATCTATTTGATCACCATCGTCATCCTCACGGGCGTTGGTCGCGGCAGCAGCACGAAGATAAACCTCAACATCGGAGTTGCCGAATCTTTCCGCCCAGCTTAGCGCCGTGAAACCATACTTGTCTGTGAGGTGTAGGTGCGCTCCCTTCTCGACGAGAAGCCTGGCAATATCAAGATGGCCCCTCCTGGCAGCCTCCATTAGGGGCGTCTTTCCATCTTCGCCTGCTTCGTTCACAGCAATCGCTGCTGAGCCTCCGCTCTGCTCGATCGCTTCCCTTACCCTGTCTAGGTCCCCCGTTGCCACCGATACCAGCAGCAGCTCCATGTCAGTGTTGGTGGCCAGGGTCGCAGGTCTTATTTCATCACTTTTCCCCGACTGAGGGGGGGGGGGGGGGGGCGTGTGGACGGACGCTTTGGTTCCCCCCTCGATTACGAGTGCAATGCCTCAGATACCTCCTAAACGAAGGAAATCAAAACTCCGTGGAATACGAGCGGAAAATATCTTAATTATCTTGTCGTTTAAAATAAAGGAACCCCTTTCTTACCAGAGTGGTTCTATCCGCAGTGCATGTTTCGGTCTGTTAAGGTCGGCTTGAATTTTTGTCCACATACATGCTACGGAAGGGATCCCGCGATGGGAGCCCTCGCCTCCCCCGCGCCGATATCCAACGGCGGCGGAGCCACCGCCGCCGTCTGGCTCGCGGTTTTCATTCTCGTCGCGCTCTCCGTCCATCCTCCCTTCGATTGGGGATATGATGACCACAATCCCTCCGTTGTCAATCTCTCCCCCCCCGCCAATCAACGTTCGATCCCGATCCGAGGAGGCACCCGCGGGCCGGTGTACATCCCTTCCCCTGGATTACTCCCGGCTCTCACCATGCATCCACGAGGCAGTGGAGGAGGGTTGAGAAGGCGCAGGTGGGAGAAGCGAGGTGCAAGCGGTCGTAGCGGCTTTTTCAGAGCAAGAGCTTCAAGCGCGGGGGGGGGCAAAACGGAATTCGTGTGCAGCGAATGCGGGTATCAAAGTGGTAGGCGTTTTGCGAGGTGTCTGCGGTGCGGGAAGTTTGAAACCTGCACGGAAGCTGTGCGCGAGGCTCCCTCGAGGGCTAGAAGCGGTAGGCGGGATGGCCGTTCCGCTTTCGACGTTTCCCAGCTCGTCTCGATGACATCCGCCGTGTCCTCATTGCACCGGTCGCTCAAACGGATACCTTTGAGAGACAAAGGTGAGGAGAGCTATGACATAAATTAACGCGTGTATGCATGTGTGCTCTGCAATGCCGAACCTACGACTGCCCAGCTTCTTCGAGAGGTCCCCATGATTTTCGCATATTTGTGGCTTCATTGACGATGACGGTTACCTTTTTCCTCCTCCACCAGAGTTGAACAGAGTCTTCGGGGGTGGTATCGTGCCGGGGGGTGTGGTGCTACTTGGAGGCGACCCTGGTATAGGGAAGAGCACGCTAGCGCTTCAGCTCGTTTCTCTCGTTTCGTCAACGTCATCATCATCGTCGTCGTCATCATCGGCACCCTCTGAGGCTGTTGGCCGTGCTTCCGAATCGCTCCCCGGCGAGACTATTTATATCGCTGGCGAGGAGACGGTTGAACAAGTAGCGGAGCGTGCTGCACGACTTCACGGTGTGGATCCAGCTCTGGCTGACCGAGACGGCGAGCTTAGCCGCGTTGCAGGCCTCCTTCCCTCCACCTGCTTACTCATGAGCGAGACAACGGTGGACGCCGTGATAGATGCAATGGCGGCCGTGCGACCTGCCCTGATGGTGGTTGACTCGATCCAAACGATGATGGATGAGAACGTGATGAGTTCTCCCGGATCCGTAGCTCAGGTGAGGGAGTGCGCAACACGGCTGACCCAGGCTGCGAAGGATCATAGAGTCGCTGTGATACTCATCGGCCACGTCACGAAGAGTGGAGAAGTTGCTGGGCCAAGGTACTAGAGCTAGCAAGCTAAAGCCAACTGGCGCTATTCGCTCACTGCATACATCTCCGTTGTTCTCACAGCTGCCGGCTCTTTTGGTTTTGATTTTGGTTGTGGTTCTGTGTTTGTGTTTGTGTTTGTGTGCGTGTGTGCATACTTCCTACGCGTCTGTTTGCGACGATGGCGAAAGGCTCCTCGAGCACGTTGTGGACACCGTGGTGTACCTGGAGGGTGAGCGCTACCAGCAGCATCGAATCCTCCGCGCCGTGAAGAATAGGTTCGGCAGCACGGCCGACATCGGCATCTTCGAGATGACGCCCAGAGGCCTCAAGGGCGTCGAGAACCCATCGTCTCTTCTCGTCTCCTCCTCCACCAGTCACAGATACCACAATTCCGGATCAGGAGAGGACGAGACCGGAGGGGCCTCAGCAGATCAGAGGGGGCGAGAGGGGTGTGCCTTGGCTGTAGTTATGGAAGGCTCTCGGCCACTAATCGCCGAGATACAAGCACTAGCTACGACGAACCCGCCGGCCTTCCCCCCATCCTCGTCCTCCCCGACCTCCTCTTCTTCCTCGGGAGGAGCGTACACGCCCGTTCGCAGGGTTGCTATTGGATTAGACTATCAGCGCATGTCAGTTGTGCTGGCGATATTAGGGCGCCATGCGGGCCTCAGGTTATTGTGGCTTGCTGATACGCATTCGAATCAATTTTCCCTGCCGGTCCCACTTTCCGTGCGTCATCCCCACCATCTTCGTCGTCGTTATCATCATCATCATCATCACCATCATCATCACGACCGCCTTTCCCCCCTCCTTAATACCCACCCCCCTCCTTAGGTTTTCTCGATCCGATTGCTGGGTGTCGGTGATCGGTGGGCTGAAGCTCTCAGATGCGCCTGCATGCGACCTGGCGATGGCCGTTGCTCTAGCCTCCTCCCGCTCTGGCAGCCCCGTGGCGAGTGACACGTGTTTCGCAGCAGAGATAGGGCTTGGAGGGGAGTTGAGGCCCTTACCGCAGATGGAGCGACGGATCTTAGAGGCTGCTCAATTCGGTTTCAGACGGTGTGTGTGCGCTGTGATGTCAAGGAATCATGATCAAGATGCGAAGAACGGCAAGCGCTCCCCCTCCGGGGCTAAAACGGGCAGGAAAGCCTCCAGCCGCCGCCGGAGGGTGGGAAATCTCGAAGTTGTCGAATGTCATTCAATTGCCGATGCTCTCAACGAAGGGCTCATCAGACAACCGAAGCCGGGGAAACGGGGCGGCGACAAGGGGGGCAAGAAAAGCAAGCCTGGTCAAACTGTAGAAGCGCCAAACAGTTCTAGCCTTGAAATCGATGATGATGAAGATGAGTTTAGCAGTCTGGAGGGAGAGTGATGACGATGGTGATGGGGTCATGCTGAGTACCAAGTTGACTCAATAGTCGCTACCGATTTCCAATAGTAACAAAAATCCATGATCGAGTTCGCCTACCATTATGCTAGCATGCTGCCATCAATGCAATGTAAAGATGTGCATCCCATTCGGCCGTCGTGTGACGCACTGCAATCAGGTCATGCTACACACGACATGTGTGAGATACGGATGTAATGAAGAAATTGAATGTGTTCAATTGTCACCCTAATGTAGCGGTGCAAAGACAGCAGCGGCTACAGCGCTTATGTGCATGCTTGAACGACATCATGATCATCACATGGCTACGTCGCGTGCGACTCCGCTAGCTGCGTGAGGAAGTAAGGGAGCAACAAGGATGCCAGGCTAGCAGGGCAGTCGCATGTGCGCATGCTACGTACGTGTACATTATTGCATGCGATTATCATGTTGCAGCTTTGTATCACCAACTCCACTTCATAGTCATGATGGGACAGCACGCTCATTATTGGCGTGCTAACTACGACACGCAACGCCCAATGGTACGACATCACACCGACAAGGGGTTGACAACACAGATTTGATGTGTAGAGTACGATGCGTATAGAAATGGCGAGATTGGCAGTCTTACAACACTTATACTCCTACATTTTGCGGCAATCTCATGAAGCTCCTACATTTATGACAACTGACCCACCCAATGGTATGTAGATGGCACGCCTTTGTTCTTCCAAATGGGGCATATATCAGTCAGGATTGTCATCGCTATCAATGGCAGCGATGTTGTGGTCTTGGACAACTGGTCGCCCCACAGGAACGCCCACGGGAATTCCAACCGGAGACCCTACAACCTCATTCATATTGGTGTCATTCTTGCCTTGATGGTTTCTGTATTGAGAGAGAGAGAGAGAGAGAGAGAGAGAGATATCAACGACCATCGAAGGAGAATCAGAGACGGGGGTTGTCACGAAGACAGCCAATAAGGGGAACGCGTCTTCTCACATACATACGGAAACATGACATCCTTTTCTGGGCTAACGTTAGTATGGGCAACGAATGTTTTGGGTCGGCTTCTACTACAACTATAACCTCTGCTGCAAGACACCGCCGTTATTTCCTTGCCGATTTTCCACGTCTTCAACATTACAGCACCTGGTAAGAATAATCGAATCCCAACTATTCATATCAACATATTCCCAAAAGTTCCACAGAGATTTATTTGTCTCGTTATCGAGTAAGATGCGCAGAGGGATTCGCATGTAGGCCGGAGAACATCATTATTCGATAGTCGTAGTCCTTACCGGCCAATGCAGTAAATTAGCAGAATAACGCCGAGAAATACCTTGATACATATAAAACTGCATCTAGTAACCGAAGGAAGTGTTCATATTTGTTATTCATTTCAAGGATTAGTGGGGGGAAGTCTGATGTTACCCCTATCACAGTAACTGCGATGGCTGCGTCATTTAACCTGCACTCCCCGTTTGTTTGGCCGCACCTTGCGCCATACGGTGTGTATTGAACTGGAATTGATCGGATTTCTGCATACACGTACATGTTGCCTTTTTTTCGCGCGCGTGCGCGCGCGTTTCTTTTTTTTTATTTTTATTTTCGTGCGAAGGCGAGAGAAACACAGGCGACAGTATGCATGTAGTAGTACCCACAGAAGAACGACCTCCCACAATTACAGTGTCCATTGGAGTTTTCGCAGGTGCATCTAAAGGTTCCACAGTTGCAGTCGCCGTTTGAATTTCTGCACACGCACACCTCTGCCTGTAGTTTTGGACAACAATTAACGCTGCGATCGAGTCACGTTGGAGATATTATGTTCCACCTCCCCGCAGTTGCAATTCCCGTTTGTATTCTCGCATGTGTACGAGCCTCCCGTTCCTTCATATTCTACAAACGCAGAGGGAACCGTCAGGTATCTATTTGGCAATCATTTTCCTCCCAAATCGAATTTCGGATCTCGTGGGTTTCATACCACAGTCGCCGTTGATGGTGCTGCAAGTTGACTCCTGGGCAGATACTTCCACGCATACCAAGATCGCCACCACGAGAGCGGCAAGAGCGGCCCGAAATTTCGTTGCTTCCATTGCTTCTGCACTTGAAAATGCCCTTGCTCCCGCTCGTGGGAGACCGAAGGGAGGGATGGGGGGGCCCGAAACTGTGAGCGACGTGGGTATGTGAGGCCTGAGAGATCAAGATCAGTACGAGTTGTATGGATAGGTTTTCTACCCTGCGACAATGGAAAAAAGGAAGACGCACAAGGAGAATTCCCGACTCGTTGCCTGTACGTCCGACTCCAACGGTAGCTAAAAATAGAAAATTAGAAGAATGCCGCAGATTTTTTCGGCTCCTCCTTCCCCCTACACAGTTGCTGGTGATATTTCCGCCTAAAAATCCACCCTTCATACGCTGAATCCTTACATTTTTAGTCCGGGAAACATCTGAAAGTGGACGGCGAGGTAGGCGGGACGAGCCGGTGCCAGGGGGGAAATTAGTCAATTGTATGAAGTTTCTCTTTACGATGTTTTTGGTACGATTTGTGGTCCAAACTGAGCATCCATCGACCCAGTGACGGGTGCGAACTCAAATCGGAATCGTCGCGATGGGAAGCTCCTCTTCGAGCTCAGCAGTTGATGAGGGTATGGAGGGAGAGGGCTTTGGCCTTTGTTTTTTTTGTTGGGTTTAAGGGGTTTGGAACGTGGCTCCTTGTCTTATTATTGAGTCCATCGTACCCATCCCCCATGATCAAGCAGCGCAAATAATGGTGGAAGAGAAGGTCGAGTACATCCTTATGAAGAAAAAGCTGCTCGAATTGAAGCAGGTTGTCGGTCAGCGTAGAATTCACTAGAAATGATAGATGAGGAGTGGAATTACTCACTGGAAAATGTCCGTACCATCGATGAGAATCATCACCGCCCTCCTCCCCCCCTCAGACAAAGATTCAACGCGACGTGCAGCTTGCAACATCAATAGCCAGGTACCGTCGTTATGAGCTTGCGCAGATCGCACACAACGACAACAGCTCAAAATAAGAACTCAATTGGCCATTAATATGGTGCATGAGTCCTCGACCAAGGACAAGAACATATATTGCTACATGCCGAATATCAACGCAGAAGTGACGCTGATGGCCGCGTTGTGGGACAAGCATAATTGACATTTCCATACTCCATTCCCTGAAAATTAACTTTGTAACGTCTAGGGCGCGGGACCAGGTTCATTGGCTAGGTGGATTTACGGCTGCTATGGCAACAACTAGCGTCCTAAAGAGCGCCGTCTTCCGGTTGTTGTCTATTGTGAGGATTAGAAAATGGATGATCCCCGTAGTAATGATGGTCATGATAGCGATAGTAATAGTAAATCTGCAACAATAATGGAGGCAGCGTCGACAGTCCTTTCTCTCTTTTTTCCAGCTTAACAAAGGAACGAGTGTAGATGGCTCTACCCTGCTCCTTCATGTGCGTGTTTCTGTTATGATTCACTACTCAGGGCTGGGCACCTAGGAATCTCCCAATTCCCCTTTTTGGCCGTACCGACGTTCTTAGCATATCAGGTAGTAAGAGCAGAGGAGCACATCGAGACGAGGGTTGTCAGCATCCGTGAAAGGACAATCGGAGAACGAGCAAACAACTACTACCACCCGCTTTACTAGAGCGCATCGTCCACTTGTCCTCCCCTAACCCCCCCCCCCATCTCTCTCTCATATCTTTTTAACCAGTATGATCTGGCATACGGCTCGAAGATGGAACGCATCTACAAAGAAGTAGTGAGGGAGGGAGGGAGGGAGGGAGGGAGGGAGGGAAGTCATTTTAGCTATCTTCATCCGTTCACCTCCATAGTTCTTACAGTGATTATCATCATCACCATCGTCATCATCGTCATAATCACACTTGCAGACACGACACATCCTCCGGAACGAAAGGCACTGGTTCAATGAGCCAATGGCGCTGCCGCCCTACTTGGAGGAGCCCTACCGGGCAATGCAGGATACGCACAACGCCCAGCTCGCAGCGTTGGGTAGGAAGCCGGACAAGGTGCGTTCATGGCATACTCCTTCGAAACAACAGAAGAAAACGATAAGTGAGGTTTGATGTCTGTGAGAAATACTCGATGACGAGAAGAAGCTCATTGTAATCTTAAAGCTGTGCATAAATGCCCCCCCCCCCCCCCCCCTCCCCACTCCCTAACCCTGAAGGACTGGGCTCGGTTTAATCCCGATATGACAGAGGCGGAAATACTAGACCACACGTACGGCGCCAATAAAGCCAACATTGAAATCGTGAACATTGATTGCCTTTGAATTGATCTCCGCGCGGCGGCCCTTCGTTTTTCTCATGGGGATGATGATGGTGGCTGATTGTGTATTAGGTACCCCCTCACGCGCTCCCTGGCGTCTCACCACTATAGTGTTCTTTACGAAGATGATGATGACAATGGTGCGCAGAAGTAGTGCAAGCTGCTTTTTTGCTCTATGCGGTCGTCCGATTGTCGCAAATTACCCCGCAATGTGATGCTGGAAGTGGCATGCGCTAGTGAGCATGCATGTAGGCGAAGTTTTGAAGCTCAAATAATGTACAATTTTCTGTAATTTCGCACACTGTACGTGTCAGTGTCGTGCACCACTGCTGTTCCAGTGTGCTGTCACGTCAAAGTTGTGCGTGTATGTTAGCAGAGCTCTCGCTGCCTCACGCATCACACAGCCTAGCTATGATGAATTCATTCCGCAATCTTGCGAACGAAACCGAAGAAGACAGATCATCAGCGACAATCACAGATCTGAGCACTGATGACTTTCTTGCTCAAGCAGCATCGACAGTCCTAGAGTCCATGAATTTGAAGGTGTGCTCATGATGGAAATGCAATGTGTCATGCACGTGATGCACGCACATATCATAGCATTTTTCGTTGACTTTGCATCAGAATTGTGCAAACATTTGCTAGCATGAGCGAGCCAGCGTCGAGTGAAATTGCAAGTACGTGTGCACGCACTCAGTCCCACACTGGCATTGTTCACATTGTTGCTCAAACCAACACCATGTAGCCATGGAGGCGGCGCACACATGCATCTGCATGTCGCATTTAGTTCATAATGCAGCCACAGATCATCTCCAATGAACTGATAATAGACACAGCAATACACTTATAATAGACACAGCAATACACAATATATATATTATATATAGTGTATTGCATGTCTATCATACTGTCTGTGGTGCATGTGCATGTCGTCGACGTCATCTCTGTCGCCGCGTCATCAGCTGATGCAAAGCGTCAGCTGCCGTGATGCCACTCAATGCCGCGGATTCAAATGGGCGGCGATGGCGAGTCTCGGACGGCGAGGGGGGGCACACATAATCGCCAGCACAAAACACAGCTTCTTGTCCGACCTGCCAACAGAGACCGTGATTTACGATGCTAGCACTATCATGACCACGGCCGAACGTTCCCTCTCCGTCCGCATGGTTGTGAAGATCTCCTCCGTTTGATTTCCCCCTCGCCATCTCCCGCGGCAGCGCGTATGCCGCCCCCCATCGCTGGCAGCGTCGGTACAGTATTTGGGGTGGTACAAAGGGGGCAGCGTCATCAGAGCCAGAAGCCGTCATCACTGTCTTCGCCTCTGGGCTCTTCTGCATCTGGCGATGGTACTTCGCCATGACATCCAAAAAGGCGTCGGTCATTATATTGGCGGGGTCACCGCGGAGGTAAGACTCCTCTTGAGGAACGTATTGCACGTCGCGGGAGGGAGCATCTTCCTCCTCTCCCCCCCCCGTCTCCATCTTTTTCGTCTCCCCCTCTTCGCCCCCCCCCTCGCCCTCCCTCTTTCTCTTCCTCGGTTTGCTGCTGTTATTGGCGTTATTATTGTTGTTGTTGTTGCTCTTCTTCTTCTTGGACATCTGCTCGGAGTCGAGGCAACGATTCGCAAAAGCCTCTGTGCTGACCAGAACCCAGCACTCAGCTTCGGGACAACGATCCGAAGGCCGCTCCGACTCTCCGCGTATCAGGGGTCTGCTTCTCTGTCGGCTTACGAGCTGCAGCACGGGGCTGCCCTCAATGCCTGGATGGATATCGAAGATCGGGGGGGGGGGGCAAGGGGGGGGGGGAGAAGCGTTTGTGCTGTCGTGATGTATCGATGAGTGTGAAAGCATTGATGGGCTGAGGGGCTGTGCCTCCTACGTCTCGCAACATGATGGGAGTGTGCATTCTTTGGTCTACTACATGCTGCTGCGAAATGCCCCCAGGAATCTTTGTCGCCATCGTCGGTGCTATCTCCAGCGCCGTCGCCTCCTCCCCCCCCTCCTCCTCCTCCTCCTCCAAACGGTTTCTCGAACGCAATCATCAAGGTGAAGAGAGGCGCGATGTGCCGGAACCTCCGGGTCCGTCTATCGTAGCCTGTGCGTCCACGTACACAGCAAGAGGACGTGAATCCGAGACATGCCAGCACAAGCAGCGACGCAACAAGGCGTGATTAACATCTGTTGTTTTCCGAGCGGAGACATATCCGTTCAGCTTTCTATACCTAGCTCTTTCCGTACCCACTGGAGAGATTTCGGGCACTCCCTATGAAGCCCTGGCAGAGAACACTGAAGGGAAAAAAAAAAGGGGGGGGGGGGGAGGGGGAGGGGGGGGGAGGAGATTGAAGACATCAAGAAAGCTGAAAACGTGTTTCAAAAACGAAGTATTCTCCTCTCAATGAAGCGGTGGGCCGACTTACCGGGTGCCAATCTGGAAGCCAGGCCATATGCTCCTATGGGAGTTGCGATGGAGGGGGGAGGAGAAGGAGGGGGGAGGTTCAGCAGGAGGAGGAGGACTAACGAAGTTGCCACTTGCCGTTTTCTACTCGAAGATGTCTGTCCTAACCCACGCACGTATTTACTATTACTGCTACTACCACTGCTGCTACTACCACTGCTGCTACTACTACTACTTCTACTCCATTCTTTGTCACCGTAATGATGACAGCATCGAAATCTCCCAGAGCGCCAATGGAGCTGCCGCTGCCGTCTTCCACAACTGCTGTTTCGTGGTGCATCCGGTCCCCAAATAGCCTCCAGCATGTCCGCCCCCGCTGCTGTTCAAGTGCCGATCGAAGCGTCATCTTACGTATGTCTGCCACCCTCCGAAACTGGGCTATGCGGCACTGAGCAGCAGAGGAGGAGGAGGAGGAGAAGGAAGCGACGATCTGCTGCTGTAGCCAGGCACAGAGCTCTAGAAAAGTAAAATGAGCACGATTCAACGTCATCATCATCATCATCATCATCATCATCATCATCGCTGAAGGAAAGCAACAGCAACCCCCTCTCTGAATTCGATTTGTTACGCTGCGAGAAGCATTTTTTCTGGTTCGTCTTATTTTTCGATTTGTTTCCTCCTTCTTACGTGCATGCTCATGCATACCTGTCATTCCGCCAACCGCAACATACGTCCTCCCCTGCTCCTTCTCGTCATGCGGGGAGGAAGAAGAAGATGCAGCAGGAGCGGCAGCAAGAGGGGAGAGAGGCAAGCCTCCGCATAGTCCGAAGAAACCGTCTTTAAGCAGGGGCGAGGGTGGCGACGATGAATTAGCAGAGAGAGTCGGTACTAATGAGGACCTGGATTTTAGTAAAGGCCCTCTTGGAACGAATGTCCCGTCCTTTAATAACCAACCAACTGGCGCACCTTTTGTATATTTTCAAATGCCAATGCAGGGGAAAACGCGTGCGTGGAGGTGTATGCATGTATGTGTAAGTGCACGTATTACGATATATCAGTGCTTTCTGTTTAACAGTTTTTCTCAGAAAAAGGATATTGGCGTAGATTCTGGGGAATATCCACTCCTCCGTGCATACGCTTTCTCTATATCACCTTCATTTTCCTGTCCGCCTCCCTTCTGATCCTCCCCCTCGTGCTCCCTCTTCCGCGACTGCTGCTGCTGCCCTGGCCAGGCTTTTATCACACCTGCCTTGAGGGGTGGCGCGAGAAGGCTGAGGAATCGCTCGTCGCGAGCCTCGAAGAATTGACAACCGTGGTCAAATCTTAGTCGCCACCACTTTTCTGCCTCCTCCTGATGAAGAAGAAGATGAAGAAGAAGAAGAATTCGAGGCGGGCATAAGTAGGGACGAAGGAGGAAGGTCAAGGTACAAAGGTCGGGTGAATGATGGTGGAAAACTCTCATCTCAAGTAGAGATAGCGGAGAGCAGCCGCTAGCGAACAACACCTTGGGCGGTGTGTCAAATCGCTCCTTCCCCTCCCTGTTGACCCAGAGAGTCCTGTGCGCAGCGCGCCCGCCTGGTCTACGACCCTGAATAATTGTGCCACGGATTTCAGTGAGGCTGGTTGATGGCGTGGGAGGTGGAGGAGAGGGGGGGGGGGGGGAGAACTCGCCCACCCAATCGAAGACAGTAACTTTGGCGCTCGGATAGACCGTCGAGAGGCGACAAGCCGCGGAGGTGCCGGCGATCCCCCCTCCGATAATCGCAATCGCCGGACAGCGGCCCTCCTTCTGGATATCCCCCTGAAGTATGTGCGTGTGTGCTCGTGATGATGATTAGTGAGCAAGTTAGCTTCTCACGACTAATGTTATGAAAGGCAGCGATGGTGGAGGGGGAGGGTTGGACCATGAGGCGCACGTGCTGTCGCTGCCGGCTGGTGCGTGTGTGTGTTGTGTCTTCCCCCGCGCTGTGGGTGGGGCGGCCCTTTCTCCTCTTGTTTTTGTTCCAGCCGAGAGCAGCGGCAGGGAACGTGATTCCTGACGTTCGAAATAAGGCCTAATTTCGGCGGCATTCCTGTCTTGAAATCCACAAACCGCCTTCGTTTTTAGCTTCTTTTGGATATAATTCTGTGTCGTAGGAAAATTAGACGCAGGAGAGTCGCTGGGTAATAAATTGTCGGGAGAACTTCTACTGGATGCTGCAGGTGCTCCAACCTGCGAGCACCGCAGCCCAGGTCTGGGTTCTAAAGGTGCCTCCATAGCATTGAGAGCGAGTGTGTGTGTGTGTGTGTGTGTGTGTGTGTACGTGTGTGCATACCTGCTTGTGTGTATTAGACGTCGTCCTCATCATGATGGTTTTTTTGCAGCACATCAAGCGAGCATTGCACGTCTTGTTCGGAAATCCACGTGCTCTTCCTCCCTTCGAAAGAGATGAACAAGACTGAACTTTCTCACTTCGCTCTCCCTTGCCGTAGCTAGAGTCATCCACATTCTACCTTCAGTTGGGGTTTCGTGTGCAAAGAACTTGGAAGCCTTATACGCAACATCGTTTGAGCACAGCCCGCAAACCTCCTCGTGTTAATGAGGCATCGTGCAGTTCTTTTTTGTATTGTTGGGAACCTTCCAACTTGCTGCCATAGGGCGGGTAGAGGTGAAGCCCATTACTCTATTCTTTGGCCTCCTGAGTGTGGGGTCCTTTGTTGCCATAGTCTCTAGCACAAACGGAGAGCGCAATATGTGAGAAACTTGCGAGGGTTCTCAATGTAGATATCTTTATTTGTTGCATGCTGCTTCCAGCAACAATCGTGGAAACTTTAAGGTAATAGTCAATACACTCTAAATCAATTGTGGTGCATATCTATGATGACAGCTCCTAGTTTCTATATTTCGATTCTGTGTGTTGCCGTCGTTTATTCATGCATCTGATGCCACCGATGTAGTACACATGCAACGCACGCTTTCGGCGTTATGTTAGCAATTGCTTTACATCGTGCATTGATGAGCTATACTTACATGAACATTACGCATGGATACGTATGTGAGTCAAATAGATGGCTAGGTGCTGCTATATTGTTCACAAAATGAGTTCAATTTTTCGCGTCCACAAATGCAAAATGCATCAACAAGCGCATCAAACATGCAACTGTTGAGGCTGTTCCCCGATTGATCTTTACAGGTTATTTATTCTTTACATCCTTCTGAATCTTACATTCTTCGCCCGTTGACGCCATTCCTTTCCCCATCCTCTCTCAGCAAACACTTAGAAAAACGGGGGCATTGCCGTTGATGGGAAATTGCGGTGGGGGTGCACACCATCGTGCGCCGTCGCATTGTCCCCTCCCTCATCACCCCCTAGCAACGCCAACTCCGTTTCTGTATCCTCGAATATGCTTCGGCAGAAGACATTGAGGGGGAGGTAGTTGACGGAGAACGGCTCCTCTGATGACGATGCATGCATTATTATCAATTTGACTTTGATGATGATGATGACCAATGCAAAAAACAAAAAACACGCGGCTACGATCAATATCTCCAAAGAAAGACTATTTGCTCTGTGTGGCAAGCATGCTTGAAACGAAACGGAGAGAAAGGACAAAATCTCCGGTCCCTTTCGTGGTACTTTAGAAAACGCATTTTCACTTTCCTTTTTTTGCTACCTACTTCTACCTATCACAAGGCCTATTTCCTGAATGGCAAAGAACGCCCATGTTACAAACGCCGTGACCGGCAGAGCCAGCCAGCCAAGATCCCCCACCATCGTCACCGGCCTGGTCCGACAATAACACCAACAGGAGGGAGCACAAACACAGCACACAGCACACACACACACACACACACACACACACACACAGACAGACAGTGGAGCTCATGAAGCGTCTCGGTGACAAAGACGAAAATGGGAGAAGAGCCCCATCCTTCTCTCCCTCCCTCTACTTACAGGAGCATGATCCAGAGAGTGAGAAACCGGCTAGTGTGACGGGCGTAGTTGAGTGGTATTGGCGTTTGAACCTGAGTGTGCGATATCGCTGTCAGCGTCCCATACAAACGCTCATTCAACTCAGGCTCGCGCTCACTATCGTCATCAATCATCAACCATCATCATCATTCGTATATTTGGCAGCATACGATTCTCTCGCACGAGGCCAGGGTCCCTCCTATATCCCTCGCCACGCCAACTACAGTTAGCCGGTCTTCCCCTGTAGAGAGAGAGGGAGGGGGAGAGAGGGGGGGGGGGGGGGGGGAAAACGTGAGACGGAGATACGACTGAGCATCACACTCTCACACACCACTCACACACACACACACACACACACACACACACATATATATATATATATATATATATATATCTAGTCCCAGCCGTAGCAGTGGTAGCAGTGGTTATCTCAATGTACTCCCAGTGCGGGCAGTGTGCGGGATTCCATATCGATTTGGGGGAAAAGCCTCCATGCTAATGCTCGCTGCCGCAGAAGCATGCCGAAATCATTGCGAGGCTGTTGTTCTGGAGAGCACCTCTAAATATCCCTTCAAACGGGGAGTGCTGCAAGAGCATTTCCAGACGGCCTGCGATGAACAATGGCCGTGCTCTTTTCCAGCTGATTGATGAAGTAGGATATCGATTTAGACGTTGAGGCCATTCGTATATTCACGATAACGTGATGAGGGTATTGATTTCGCGACAGCCTTGCCAAGTGATGATGATGATCATCATCCTCATTACCATCACCATCACCACCACCCCCACCACCATTCTAGCTTGTCTTTTCCCGTTGGGTCAGTGCATGATGGGGAAGTGTCTGAAATGATCATTGCGGCTTCTTTTGCGCGCCTTTAGCTGCTAATAAATGACACTTGAAAATGTGAATTAGCTACTTATTACTACTACTACTACTACTACTACTACTACTCACGACTACGACCTTCGTAAGCTCTCAGCCTCCTCTTTAGTTAACAGCTCCTCCTCGATGTACTGTTTGGAAGGGGGAAACAGAGGAGGAGCAGAGAGAAGGAGTAAAGCACACCATGGCGGAAGGAGATGCTGCATCTTGAACCAACACCCACAACGTGCTCTATTTCCCCGAAGTCTTCCAAGGCGCTTCTCTATACTCTTCTAAGCTGTACTCCTCCCTTAAAACACACCACCATCACCACCACCACCGCCAGCAGCAGCAGCAGCAGCAGCAGCAGCAGCAGCGGCAGCACCTTGGTCTCCGTGGCATCGTAGGAAGTCAGATGCTGTTTTAGGGTCAAACAGTACGCACGAACAAGCCGGATCACCTGAGGGGGAAAGGACATCCATATCCGATGATTCGTGGCCATTTCCGTGCCTTAAATCTACAGGATTTTCCTGTTCCCCCCCCGCCGTATTTAGCGACTATCGTCTATGGACAACTTACTTGGCGGGCGCGCTCGGTCCCGATTTCCTGCTCATACAACACCATGTAACGAGCCAGCTGCCTTGACTTATCAACGACCTCTTGCCAGATCTTCCGCCCCTGAACAACATCAAGACGTCAGCTTAGCAGCAGCAGCAACGTCGTCCATTCTTCCACAGCCGGCCATCTTGTCGTGAAGTGAACACGAATAAAAAAAAAGAACGTATGCGGTTCTATAGACGACACCGAGATTCTCTCCCCCAACGACATATCCGTTGATTCACCTTGTTGCGCGGCGAAAAGCATTGCAAACACTTAAGCCCCACCGCCATCGCCTCCTCTTCCTTACCCCCCCCCCCCCCCCCCCCTCTCCAGCTACTACCTCCCAAAATCGGTTGTAGGCGGAGTTCGTTCTGAAGACGAGCAGATAGCCTAACGCTGATTTGAGCATTCCAGGGCCTGTTGATGGCTCCTGAATATTTCGAAGACGTCGTTATAGGTACGGTCTTTGTGCGGGGCGCATGCACGATATAAATAAATAAATAAATATTCTGTCAATAAAGTATATTTATGTATACATATTTATATAACTAAATGTACCGTCGGAATCGCCCAGACAAACTTGTGGAAGAGAACGACCGCTGCCGCCCATGCAACGTTCGAGGCGACGATAATGAAGATCCGATTGAGTATCATGGACTGAGGATGATGCGGTGAGGTCACACAGATTTGCACACACACACACACACAGCACACAGCACATCAGTTTATTCTAGTCCATGGAGGGAGATGAGGGAGAAGAAAAAGAAGAAGTGTATAGGGTTACAACAAAACGATATTTCCTCTACGATGTTGCTCGCACATGCTCTCTCATTCTCTACTCCATGCAAATATACTATTGCCAGCACCCACCTCTCGCATCTCCGCTAAGATTCTTAGCCAATCGCTGCTATAGTACCGGAGAGTCTTAACAATAAATTTAAGTGGGGAGGGGGAGGAAGAATCATATGTGTTTCATTATTGGCCAAAATATTCAAATTTCACGATCATCTTTGTTACAAAATTAACCTGTGGAATCGGGAGTTCCCTGCCCCGTCGAGTTCTAATGATAACGTCTTCTGGTTTGGTCTTCGGCTGTCCTCTACGCCTCCTCCACCATCGCTGCGGTTGCCGCTTTTCCTGAGGGTCCTCCTCGAAGTAAAACATCGTTTCATCCATCCGGCGCCTCCGTCCTGTTGCGCGCGCAAAGAGAAAGATAACGGAGGGGGGAAGGTGGGGGGGGAAGGGAGAAAGAGAGGGAGCGGGCGAAAAGGAACTATTTGAATCCAGCAGTCAGTGGTCAGGCAGTTGTTGTCGCTGTCTCGGGGTTTCTCACGCAAGCACCTGCTGCATTTTCCCCTTCTCCGAAGGGCACCGCGACGGCAGTCTTTGTCACCAGGTTTCGCTGTATTGATTTCCTCCCAAGGCGCGGAGTTATTTGTACGCCACATTTACCGCTTCTTCCACCTGAAACCAGATGTTGGTTCCATCCAATGGCTGCCTCCACAGGTCCGCGCTGTTGACTCCCAACTGACAAACAGAAAGCAGTGCCCGATGAGTGATATATTTTAGTGGTTTTAGTTATGCTTCTGAGGTTGCATACCGACTCCAATCTGGTTCACTTGACGTGCTTGAAGGCCCAGCACAGCTGCAAGTATCAGCGCTGAACGAACACCCCACCTTGTTCCAGAGAAGGCCGGCACCATCGTGGGAGAGGGAGCCATTTTGCTTTACTTTGAAGCTGGGAGGTATTTCATTCCGACGCCGGATTACGCGTTACTCCTAAATGTAGGCAATCAAGAGCATATCCCAAAGTCACGGATCGAATTCAGCGAGTGCCCTCCGTTCCCATCCACCCCGTATCTTCTACTCTCATATCCTCACCACGTCTTTCCGAGTCCTCGCCCATTGGAGCTGGATCGGATCGGTCGGCCGAAAAATTAAGGGAATAAAATAATACTAGGAAGCAATTTGGACAAAATTTCCTGCGACAACTATCCATGAGCCACGTAACTTTGGACCAAACGCGTAGCGAAAGTTGCCCAAATGTCATCCAGCACTGAGCCGGCAGGTCCAGGAGAAATTAGCTAAAAACAATGCGAAACCATCGCTAGTCAAGTCACACCTGTGTTCACACTACGCGCGCGCTTCATTGAGAGTTGCATCATCCATCCATTCAATTGCTTGAATCCAGTCAAGTCGCTTCCTACATTCCGCGGCGCTTGCTTCATTGCGACGACTTGTTTTCTTAATTTTCTAGTGAAGATCAAATTCTCACATCAACCCATCTCCATGGTGCTTCAGGCTTTCCGCCGTGCTCCAGCCGACGCTGTCTCCCCCGCCTCCTTGAAGCTCATCTGGTTGCACGACTGGCACATCACTTGTGAAGGTGCAAGACTTCATTCTTGTCTTCCATGTTGACACGTTCTGCGCTCAGCTCAACGTGAACATTGCAGTGTGCACAGCACGTCTGTTTGAACGTGACGTTTGCGCATGTTCGTGTGCAAAAGTGCAGAACTGTGCTGGTCATCGCATTGTTCCAGTTGTTCTGGTGCTGTTTGCGACATGACACTCTTGCAAAAATGGCTGATGAACCCTGGTCTTGCCAGCTTGTTGACAAGTGCTAGCGTGCTGGTGTGCGCAATGCGCAGGTGCGATGTCAGCCTTCACAAACTTGTTCTCGTCGAGCCAATCGTCAAATCGTGCACGCGCGTGACCTCGTCACTGGATCACGTGCAGGCTGTCTAGCTGTGCAAGGCATCGCGTGTCATGCAATTAGAGAGTGTGCGTGAACAACGTGTGCACCTGTCAGGCTAGCAGGCTCGCGTGCTCCGCGCACGATGACACACGCCGTGGCAATGCCGTCGCGAGCACTGAAAGTGTCATTGCATCCTGGAATTGACGACCATTGTGCTGAACTCTTGTGCTGCATTGAACGAACAAATGAATGAAACGGTTCCTGTGAACACAATGAAAAACTTCCAAAACGTGCCAAACATGATCACCTCGAGATCCGCACACCAAAAGAAAGACACCTTGTGACAGTTCTAGGCTTGTTCGGCTCCTCGATGTCACACTTTGACCAGTGAGGAGGACAAGAAAATCGAATGAACATCGGAGTATTTTTTTCAAAAATGTTGGTCGTGCTCGTGTTGATCTAGCTAGCTAGTGGTGTGCGAACGACACAGTGCAGATCCGATTTGCGACAACATTGAACGTTGAACTGAAAAACGAACAAAACTATGAACCCCCAAAATGGAGCACAACAATTTGCTGATGCATGTGTGCACTGCAGCACGTACAAGCATCCATGCGCGCGCGCACACACAAACACACACACACACACACACACAAATTTTTACTTAAACACATTCATTCATTTTTGTGTGAATGTGTGCAATGGTGGTACATGTGCAGTAGTGGCGTACCGTAAAGTATGTAGGTTTATAATTGATCTAGAATTTTGTTAAAACGAATATGTCATTAACAATTGGTGACACAACGTACGAAAACTTACGATGTATACAATTTAGCTTTACACAATTTAATAGAGCAGTACAAGTTTCTTTCCGCTAATTCTATATCATAAATCGAATCCTGAATCTTAGGTAACCGAGCGGAAATAAATGTATCATCACGAAGTAGCCATAAAATGCGATTGGTGGTCATTTGTTTATCTGGTGATTGAGATCGATCTTATTTGACCGCTGTTCGCCTTCCTTTCTCTCTCTTTTTCGTTACTATAATTTCTCTTCTCCTCCCTCTCTGTAGAAGTGATCCGGATTCAAATTAGGCACATAGCCTTTATAGTTAGGGCCTGGTCTCTTTATACCACATGCTATCTTTTCCTCCCCGGAAATCGACTTTTTGGTGCATATATCAAGCACATCCAGGAACTTCCGTCGGGAAAGGAGGTCAAATCGCATCTGATCAGCTTTGTCTAAAATAGCACTACCGTTATTAATCCCACAAGGCTTCTTCCTTTGGGAGGAGTAGCTATGATATTTGTCAAGAAATCTGAGAATTGAGTCATCGCACACTTTATACTTGTAGCCCAAACAATGGCGCCCAACGATTTTTCCATCAGGATGTGGGATCTCAGAACGCTCATAACATTCGAGGATGGACTTAGTGTTGTAGTGGTGAACTGCAAGCTCAGTAGGTGGGGAGTAATACACCTGAATAAATTAAAATGAAACGTACAAAGTATTAACTACCATGTACGTAGACAAAACTAAAGAACAGGGTATTTATTATTCACATCTAAATAATTACTTGAATATAAACTATTATTCTCAAATTTGAATGTATGCACCTACCACCATATTGAAAATACATCAAGTTTGTGATTGGTATGACCTCGTAACGCACCTCCCCCCCGTATTTATCACCAAACCAATTGTTGCATTCGTGACTGCCACGGGCAACGTCAAAGAGAAAGGAGTTTGTGATGTACACATGAGGACATCCAGGGGCCATTCCCGTGATAGCCCAAGCAAGAGCGAAGCCAGTATGGCGTTCGTAGATTGCTTCTCTTACCAAATACCTATTATTATTCAATGAATCTCTCCATCATAATTCTCACATATCATGATCATCACCATCATCATCATCATCATTATTATCATCATGATACTAGTGCTAGTACTTATATTCTTCTTACGAGTCTCTGATTGTTGGTTGAGGGTACAAGTTGCCACTAGGTCCAAACTCGACTTTGGCTGCCCGAACGGACTTAGCCCCTTGCATTCGAGCAGAGCGCAAAACCGTCTTAATGTCATCGGTGCCTTCTTTTCCTGCCCCCTCTCGTGGATTATAAAACTCGTCTACATCAAGCTGAGCAATCCATACGTGGCGACTCGAGTTTCTGAAAGGTAATAGTAGTTCGTCAACACGTCCCACTCCTCCTCCTCCTTTCATCTACCCTTCTCCTTTCCGATTTTCCTCGAAAACATGAATTTGTTGAAATTGTTGATGTAGTAAAACTAAAAGAAAAACCTGTCGTCGTGAAATCTGCGCCACATGTCGACCTGCATCTTCTGTTGCTTGTCATAAAATAGATGCTGAAAGATGGAACCCGCCGATAGGCTACCCTGCTCCATAGAAAATTCTGTCGCAAAGATAAACGACCGATTGTCCCATTTGGTCGCATCGTGGATCTCTACAAATCCATTGTCAACATAATCTTGCAGCAGCGGCAGAGCCGCACCTTCTTTTCCATGTGGAGTGTCGTCGTAATATACTATTTTGTCAACTCCAACCCTGGATGATGGTGATGATGATGATGGTTACCGCAGCATTTTGTATGTTCGCAATAAAAGTTAGTATCGTTTACGTAATCGTAACAAGTGTTGCCGTCATCAAATAACAGATAGCCGATATTTACATCAATGCATGAGAGACCGCAGAATCACCAAAACTAAGTTATTTGATGCTGTACCTTCGATTATGCTCAACCCATTCTTTCAGGTATTTTCCTTCTGACTTTCCCATACAGACAACGACGACATAGTCGTACACTTCTGCATCCAGCAATGGATGAGAGTGGAACTCTCCAGGAGATGTTCCAGTGAGGAGAGAAAACCTACGAAATTGCCGCAGAAGATAGTCAACAAATTCAAAGCGCATGTTTAAAATATTTCCTCTGAGAATCCAATATAATATTTAAATTGTCAAATTTGAAAGATAAAAATCAAAGATGTGTACCAGACATGATTGGTTTTGGACGTCAATTTGAAATAGTAGTTATTTACCATAGGCCTTTAGACAATAATTCGACACAGAATAAGCATGCCAAGATCGACGCTACAAATTTGCGACCCGTTAGTATAGTCACAAATTTGAGCCCTCGGAACATTTATATGGCCTGTGCTAATTTTTCCATGAAAGATGGGATGGGGTAGAGGTGAAACCAAAAAGAAGAAGAAAGAGGAGGAGGTGGTGGAGGAGGAGGAGGAGAATTTTAAAGAGAAGTCGGGATAGAAATGAAATTATGGGGTAGCTCTCCGGTGGTGTTGAGTCTTACTAGCGGCTTACCCCATGAGTATTCATTTGTCTTCTTTCGCTAATTCCCAAGGCCCCCTCATTAACCTTTACACCCCCCTCTTCCTCACACACACACACACACACACACACACACACACACACACCCGCGCTCATAGAGGAAGGTTCATTTACCAGTAGAAGGTTAAAAAAAGCCACTGGTTCTTTTTAGTCTTTCGGGGGAGGAGGAGGGCAATAAATGATGGAACTCTAATACCAATTCTAGAGCTCTTCTTACAAGAGGAGGAAGGAGCATGTGTGTACTCGAACAAAAGAAAATTACAGCCAATTCTCTTCTTGCGACAACACAGATTCTTCATTTTCAGCTCTAGTCTGAGTCTCGCGAAATCTCCCGGAGATATCTTCGTTCTGCGTCAGTGCAAACGCGATACTGCAAGTAAATACCTTTTGTTTGAAGTAGATCTAATGCGACAACACATGTTTTGATATTTTAGAAATAGCCTTGAAGGAAATCCTAGGAAATGTACCCGTTTACATGGGAATTTGATCGGTGCGACATCAAACTTCTGATGACTGACCGACTTTTTTGGGACATCCTGATTTTCATCGAGCAGTTCTCTGATTACGTCGTTTAGGGTGGGGACGATATGTTGGCGTTCGCTCTCCTCTGGTGCCTGTGGCCTGGCTTGACTTTGGGCGATACGCCTCCAGCCTCCGAGTCGATGGATGAAAAGGTAAGCCCGATCGTGCATAAGATCATTGAAAGTCAGCAGAGGCTGGAGGACCCAATGCCCATTCTCCTCATTCCCGGTAGGTTAATTTTTTTCTCTTCCTCCCAAGTTGAGAAAGACAGTGCTGAGTTGCTATGTTGTGCGCTAGGATTTGCTTCTTCAAGGCTTCGGGCTTACACATTCACCGACTGCCCGGTTGGCGCTGCGTTCATAACTCCCCCCCCTATTTGTCAGCTTACATTTGTTTTTTTTAATATTTTTAGGGGAATGTGCTCGACTTCACCCTCAATTCTGACGTGTGGCTCGACGTCGGTGTGTCCATCTGCGCTCCCCATCCCCCACGCTCCCTCCGCATCTCTCGCTCTCCCCCCTTTTCCTTCATCCGTGACAACAAAATGTTTCTACCATCGCGTTGGTACGTTAGGAATGGTGCTGGCGGCTAAGAGCTGCTTCATCCACTGCATGGGGCTCAACCCAGAAGATCAGAGTGATCCTGAGAATCCCAGGTGTCGGGTGCGACCTGACCAAGGCTTGGATGCCATTTCTGAACTAAGTCCGGGGCGCCTCACCGGCCCCCTCTCCGCCGTGTGGAAGTACCTCATCAATATGCTTCTGGAGATGGGGTAAGCGAGGCCAATGCATGACCACAGAATGATACATCACATCCTCCCCTGTTTGATATAACCTCCCAACACTACAGTTTCATACCGGACCAGACCCTTCTGGTTGCGCCATACGATTTTCGTCTTGCTCCGTTTCAGCTTGAGGTACACAACTGCTCTCACCTTGAAACAGAGAGAACAACGGAAAATATGGACAAGTTGAACATCAGAATTCATGATATTGGATTTCTCTTGCGAATCCGAGGATGCTTTTTCAAAAAACATGCCATAGACCTAGATTCTTCACCTTCTCGGAGCAAAAGTTTTTTCCTTTTGGGGGGGCGGGTTGAATCACTATTATTGGATGAAAGCATTTCCGCACCTAGCTGCTGCCTCTCTTTCCGTGCAAAAGTTTCCGTATTCCCAAAAAAAAAACGACGTTGCAAGCCTACAAGAGCACACACACACAAACACACACACACACACACACACACACATATATATATATATATATATACACACATATCTAGGAGAGGGATGGGTTCTTCACGAAGATGAAAGAGCAGGTAGAGCGCCGCATCGTTTTCAAGTCGCATCAACACGTTACGTGCGCCGCCGTCGCAATATGAAAAGAAGCTCCCAGCCGATGTTTGACAGGGTGGTAATTTTTGTGCGTTTTTCCCAAAAGATCGAAAACGCTGTGCGAGCTGATGAACGACGCTTCAGGAAGGTGCCGTTTTATTTCGATTCCATTTTTGCGGTGAGGGGCAGCCACGGTCATCACGAAGTGTCCTCCGATCGTGCCGCTCTTTCGTCGCCATCATCCCCCCCTCCCCCTCCCCCTCTCCCTCCAGCATGGTTGTCAATACCGAACACCGTTATTATGGTCAGAAACATCCTGGAACGAAGAGCCGCCTAGTGCAGAAGGTTGTTGGTTTATTTTGTGTGCTCCTCCTCCTCCTCCTCCTCCTCTTCCTCCTCCTCATATTCCTTCTCTCCAACTGGTTGACGGGCTGAGCGCTGAGAAGCTCTTACTACCACCACCACAACTACAGCAACCTCCACTACTACTACTACTACTACTACTACTACTAATGCTACTATTATTACTACCCCCCTCCACTACTAACAACAATAACGACAACCACCACCACGATGACGATGGCAAATAATGACAACGGCCTTACGTTTTGCAGGGCCTGATGGTGATCGGGCACTCAATGGGGAATCCCATCTTCCGCTACTTTGAGGCGTGGATTAAGTACACCATGGGCGAGGTAGCCTATCACAGGAGTATCATAGTTTTTGCCTCTTTTCTAGGCATTAGTCTTGACCGCCTGCCCTCCCTCTCCCCCCCCCCCTCTCTCTCTCTCTTTCTCTTTCTCTTTCTCTCCTCCCGTCTACTCCTCCTACAGGGTCCTGGTAAGGAATGGCTACGCCAGAACGTGAATACTTACATTGCGGTCGGGGCCCCCCTTCTTGGCGCTCAATTTGCTGTCCAAGCGGTGGGACGGAGAGGGGGAGGCGGGGGAGGAGGAGGAGGTGGATGGGGGAGGAAGGATCCCCCCCCGCCCCCCCCATCATCTTCCCCCACGGCGTATTAGTAGTCGCACTGTTGTTAGAGAGCAAGACGAAAGCCTTATGGCGTTGGCTGAGTAGCCGCTTGTGTTTTCACGGTTCAGCTGCTCAGTGCGCAGAATAACACGATCAACAACAGAGAAATGCATGCTCTCGATGTTTTCATCTCCCCACAGCAGAATCAACCCCCCCCCCCCCCCCTCCACCATAATTACGATGATTCAGGCGGTGTCCGGCCTGACCTTTGGGCTGCCAATATCCGAATACGACGCGCGCGAAATGGGGATCGGCTTCAGCTCTTACGGCATGGTGCTACCAGTGGATCCTAGCCGGATCGATAAGCGGCATCGCCTTCTCAATAATGGCTATACCAAGTACCCTGTCCCCGTCTCCTCGGTCAAGTATCCCAATGGATCGATCGAGCAGTACGGGGCGTCGGAGGACATCTGGGGCGCTTCGCTCTGGCAGCACCTGCAAGAGTAGTAGTAGTAGTAGTAGTGGGAGGAGGAGGAGTAGTAGTAGTAGTAGTAGTAGTAGTAGTGGTAGTTTGTGGCAAAAGAGGGGGGGGAGGGGGGGGGGGCGAAAGGAGCGAGGCGAGTCTTAGAGCCTGAGTACGTACGTTCCGGCATTCCAGCTGCTGCCCCACGACAGCCTCTCTCTGTGTGAGATTTAATAATTGGCAACGGAGTGCGACACTGCATCTTTGTCAGTGCTGCTTCGGTTTATGGTGGAGAGATAATGGAACGACTGTGTGTTTATGTGTGTATGTGTGTGTGTGTGTATGTGTGTGTGTGTGTGTGTGTGTGCGTGTCAATATTAACCGCTACCGAGCTGCGGTGAGAAGAAAATACACAGCGGGCAAGATGTACTCTCTGCCCTTGAGCTGGAGCT
>ADNK01000231.1:0-14097 GCA_000320545.1 Bigelowiella natans CCMP2755 | reverse complement strand
ACCGCTCCCCCCCCCTTTTTTTACCACAGGGAATTTTCCCTTTGTAAAATTTTAAGCATTTTGTATTTTGGTGGGGGGGGAGGGCTCTTTTTTTCCAAACCCCCTGCCCTTTAAAAAAAAGCATTATTTTTTTGGGGCCCCCTTACCCCAAGATATGCAGTGCGTGCCGCCCCCCCCACATATTATATGTTCACGTGCTAATCCCCCCCCCCCCCCCCCCCCCTCTCCCTTCCTCCTCTTCGCCTTGCTTGTATTCCCTTGTTTATTGCGTAAAAAGTTGTCGCTTAACCGATGAAAAATAGGTCGGGATACGGCGCTTTAGAAGCACGCCAATCTTCAGCAAAGGCAAGCGGGAACCGTACCGGTTTGTGCGCTCCTTCGACGTAAGTGATGACGTTGTCACGTGATATAGAACCAGCATTTATCCCATCGTTTCTTTGCTGCTACGCAAGGTGAACGAACGTTTGCAAGCGAGCTACTATGGGCGCGTTGCATATCTCCCGTCCCCAGTGCTCGCCTTCCTCCCCTCTTCGAGAATAGATCCAGCGAGCCAAGGCAGAGGGGAGGTGGAGGGGATGGGGAATCTTACGGGAAACGCCGTCGCCGCCGCCGCCGCACGCCCCCCCCCTCTTCTCCCCCCATTTGACCGCACATTGGGCCCGCTAGTGGCCACGGGATGGGTGGAAGCTGTCGACCCATTCAGGGTCATGCTGCGCCACCGCATACTCAATGGAAAGGTGCTGCTGCTGGTGGTGGTTCACCCACACACACACACACACACACACACACACATACACACACACATACGATTGTGATATGAAATCTGTTGCGAGAAGGAGGAGGAGGAGGAGGAGGGGTATATCAGCTATCGTCGTAACAATGTAATAGTAGTTGGGGGAAACCATTCTATGGCTTTCGTCTTCACTCCTCCTCCTCCCTTCTCCCCCGCCTCCCATTCTCACCTATGTGTGTGTGTATGTGTGTGTGTGTGTGTGTGTGTGTGTGTCGCTCCTCAGATCTTCAAGGTGCACAAGTACAATTCCGCGACGATGCGGGACTTGGTTCGGCCCTTACAACCCACAACTATTCTCGTCACTCATCATCATCATCATCATCATCATCATCATCGTCTATCATGCATGCATCCTCGCCATAATTGAACCGTTTCACACTGCTGCCATCCTATATTCCATCACCAAATCCCTCCCCCCCCGTCCCTCCCCAACGCGAACGACGAACAACCCTCGCCACACACAGGTGTACTGCAAAGAGGATGGGGAGTTTCTGAAAGACGTGAAGCTCTGGACGCACACAGGTAGGTGCTGCGCTGTGGGGGATATTTCGAATCATAGATCTGCGCGTATCACCATCACTATCGTCACTATCATCATCATCAACAACAACAACAACGACAGCAGCATTAATATCAGCGTCATCATCATCATCATCGGACGTCGCGCATTAACCGATATGAACACAGGTCTGGAGGGCCGCATCCAACGATGTATAGGCACGCACGGAAACTTAAAGTGCACGTTCACTGGCAAGCCAACCCTCGGCGAGGCTGCCTTCATGACTCTCTACAAACGGCAATTCCCACCTTTGAATCTGGTCCTCAGCCTTCTTGTTTTGTGCGTTTATGTGAGCGCGGTGCCTGAGTGCGTTCGCCACTGCGTGCGAGCATTACTTCTCTATACAATCAAGAAACGGATAGAACGGAGGGGGAGGGGGGGGGGGGAGGTTGGGTGCGCCATTGCTCGCTAATATACTGGGGTGCCTGATTGTATTTCTCCGTTGGAGCGAGATAAATGTAATGCTGATCGAAATGATGACTGCGCGTTCTCATCCTTTTCTGTGTGCTTTAAAACAGACGACTCTTCTAGATGATTGTGTGCCACCGATTAGCACAAAGGGTATTGCATGATCGATATCACCGTCTATTACTTCAGCCTGACGATAGTCGAAGACAGCATATCAGCACGACGTGTGCGCAAAAAATTGTACGGGTGTATGCACGACAGCATATCAGCACGACGTGTGCGCAAAAAATTGTACGGGTGTATGCACGTCTAGTAGCATATGAAACGGAAACGATTTGATTATTACGCAAGGCTGTTCTTTGCACTCGATCAGCCTGGAATTCTTATGGCGATGGGCAAAGTTGACTATCATGTTGCTACGCTAGTATGTACAAGCTTCATTATTTGCCATCGAAAATGTATTGCGCTTTATGTATAGTATATCGTTTGTGCAGCCAGGTGGGGACACGGCCCTCGGGACTGGTGTGCAATTACTTCATACACTTCAATCATACATGAGCTGATGAGCGAATTCCGTTTATGTAGCTCTGCAAGCACAGCATGCGGCATGCTCATCATGTGGCAAAATATTGCAATGATTTATATAAGCAATACATCGTAGAGTGTCAGCACGATTGAATTCTTGCTTGCTTCATGACGATGGGCATGCTAGCATGCACGCACGAACACACAGCGCGATTCTTACTGTTTCCCTGCCGCGTCACTCTCCTTCCTCCATTTCGGATCAAACTTGCTTTTCAACCCGGCCCAACACTTGTTGTAATCCTGAAGGAAGACGGCATTGGCAGGGGGGGTGAGTGGGGAAGCACAAAATCAAAAACCTAAGCCGTGAGCTGTGTGGCGGCGTCTCGAAAAGGGAACATAACGTGCGAGTGTAGTACGATGACATGAATTGACTGAGTAATTCCCCTATATCTTGCTTATTTTCCCCACACGCAAGCGTACAAGTGGGTGTATTGTGTATGCGTTGCCTGTTCTAACGGCGCTTCTTTGAGCGCCCATTCGGTGACTCGCATGAAATACGTCGACTCGAACATGAACGCCAGGGCGTTTGGAGGCATCTTAGCGGATAATGGGAGCGGGGGGGGGGGATGATTCGGTCGATTATTAGTGTTTTCTCATTAACTTAAGTGCCTATATCCAAGCAGCAACGAAGATGAGAATCGTAAGAATCTTCGTTTGTGCTAGTTTTTGATCGAACGGCGTGTGGCGATTAACCCCCGCACCCGACGTGCCGTATCTACCACCACCACCACCAGCAGCAGCAGCAGCTGCTGCACCACGAGAGAGATTTCCTCGGAAATACTTCTGGCGTTCTTCGGTGTCATCATCATCATCATCGTCATCATCATCATCATCTGTGCTGCTAGTTGTGTTATTCACCACCTGCACAGGCGGGTCACCCTTCTCCTCCGAGCACTTGTCGAATGTACCAGCGTCTGGACCATGTCCAGCCATGATACTGTGCAAGCTATTTTAGGGGGGGGGGGGGGGGAGAAGGGATGGATCGGACTTCCAAAACTTTGCAGGAAGGGAATTCTTGATTGTTACAAAATTTAAACACCCCCCCCAACTGCGGCGCGAGCCACAATGGAATCACGCACAGGGCAGCCCCATACCAACCACCACAGCATCAGCAGCCGCTGCAACCACAAATGTCTAGTGGGTGGCACGTTCATTCATTATTTGACCTATGATGACTGATGGATGAATGTATTACCAACCATTGCAACTTCGTCCTCCGTACTTCCTCCTAACAGCTGAAAAGAACTTCTGCTAACACCTCTTTGCAACTATTCAGCATTCACACATTTGTGTGTGTATATATATATATATATATATATATATATATATATATATATGTTGGGTGGAGGCTACATGGGGGGGGGAGAGAGAGAGAGAGTGAGTGAGCGCGGCCGTGCGTGGGGGGGAGACCACAAAACCGACACATGAAATAGAACAAAAAGGCAATTATATATATATATATATATATATATATATATATATATATATATATTATCTCCACAAAGTCATTTGCATCTTGAGTTCATCATCCTCGCTATCATTCGTCGCCCCCTTCTCTCCCTCTCCCTCTGGCAGTTTCCCCCCCCCGCGATGATGATCATCAGCAGCCCCCTGTGAAGGGCAGCATTCTCCAATCGATCCCAGCATCGTATCTCTTGATGGCCAGTCGCTACTGCTTCATGCTTGCTTCGGACTAATACTACCACCACTGCTTGTCGCAAGTAAGAAGGTAGTAGTAGTAGCCATTTATCTGCTGCTGCTGCTGCTGCTGATGATGATGATGATGATGACGATGATGATGACGATGATGCCTCTCTATACACCATCCTTATCTATTGGTGCTGTATTGTTTGCTTGTGTTGTGAGTGTGAGTGTGAGTGCGAGTGCGAGTGTGAGTGTAGGCGCGTGTTTACCGCCGCAACGCCCGGGTTAGTTGTCTGGCATGTGAGCACCGTGAAGATGGAGGGATCCTAAGAAGAAGAAGGAGGAGGAGGAAGAGGAAGAGGAGGAGGGGGGGTAGGGCGGTGCAATGACGATTGTATTCAGATGTTTATCGTCTCCTCTGGCTTTAATTTGTGTTCGTTGTTCTCTCCCTTTCACTATCATCATTGGCATTCTCCTCCTCCTCCTCCTTGCTCCCTGCACGAAGAATGAAGGAAAGAATGGACTTGAAGCAATCAATCAAATCGGTAGCAGCACCATGTGGTCGACGGTGACGCTGTTCACAGCGACGAAGTTGCCCATGTCGTATCTAAGCGCAAACACAAACAACACGGAGAACATCATCGGAGAGAAACAGAGCCCCGACATTCATTTCTCATCGCATGCGCGTACAGAAGTGGAGAGAGAGAGCGAGAGAGAGCGAGAGAGAGAGAGAGAGAGAGAGAGAGAGAGAGAGAGAGAGACGGCAAACATGGATTTAGAAAATGCGTTTGAAATGCAGGCGTGCTCTTATCGTTATTCTGCAATTCAGCTACTTGTACGGCACGTAGTTTCCATGCCACGCGACGACGTCAAATGGGCTAACAACGAAACGCCGTGTTGTTGCGACAGAGGAGAAGAAGGAGAAGAAGAAAAAGAAGAAGAAGAAGATAAGGAAGAAGAAGAAGATAAGGAAGAAGAGGCAAGGAATTCAGATGATGAAGCTTTTTGCAATAAAGAAAACCAAATTCTTAAAAACTGAAAGACGACGGCGGCGGCGGCGACGATTCACCATCTCCCGCAACACCACATAATACAAAAGACAGGGGGGAAACCGCATTGGTACACTACGGCATGGTTAGTCTTTCGCATTGCATGTTCTTAATGAAAATTAGAAAAACTCCTCAAGGTTTTTTTAAAAGAGCGATTCCTCATAATTACTAACGATAAAACCGGACGTCTCACATCTCTCCTCCTCCATTCACCCCCCCCCCCCCCCCCCCCCTCCTTAAACAGCAACCTTCGCTCCAGCTCTGCCTCGAACACACCTCCAAGGAATTTCTGATGAGCATCATCAATATATATGTTCATAAAACTCTTATAACCGATGAAGAAGACTGGAAATGACGACACAAACGAGGGAGAACAAACTGGGTGATGATGCTTAATTGGTGCGTAATATATAGCCGGAGAAGCTGCGGAGCTTCTCTTTCTCGCCCGCCGATTTACTTCCTCGAATTTTAGTCATCCCTTGCCATAATTCTTCCTCTGATTTTCGTGATGATCTTTTTCCTCTTCTTCTTCTTCTTCTTCTTTCTCATCATCGTTATGTGCATGGTCTCCCCTAAGACGGCTACGATGGCTCATCAACGGCGGCAGGCACCTGAAGAAGCGTGTGCTTTCCTTCCTTGTCCTCAAAGCGAGCTGTCGGGTGCAGGAAGTCGCGAGGGTTGGCAAGGCCGTTCGCGCCTGGAAAAGCACGGGTATATTATCGCTATCGCCGTCATCATCGTCAGCAGCAGCATCATCGTCATTCTCATCATCATCACCATTATCTTCAATGGCAGCAGCAACAAGGTACATCACGCTCGGGCACTAATCACAGAGCCAAGGAGGGGGGGGGGCTATAATCCGCTAGTGTGAACACGTTCCCCACCACCGTAGAAGCCGCTTGCTCACGATTTCGAATCAATATGCATTGCCAGGGATGTATCTGCTACTGCTGCTGCTACTACTGCTACTACTACCACCACCACCACCACCACCATTATTTGCTGATTGACTGATTGATTGATTGATTGGTTGATCTACCAATAGGGCCAAGATCCGGGAGGACGAAGTGCCCATCGAAGACCTCACAAATATAGCCTCGCCTGACAATTCATTTCATCCCAATCATGCTGGAGGCGATGATGATGATGATGATGATGATGATGATGATGATACAGAGCATGATATGTGATTCATGAAGGAGCAAAAATGAGAAGAAGAAGAAGGAGGAGGAGGAGGAGGAGGAGGAGGAGGAGGAGAAGTAGGTGGTGGTGGTGGTGGTGGAGGAGGAGGAGGAGGAGAGAAGACAGAGAAGACAACAGTATCACCGAGAGCCTTTCTCAGGAAAATCGACTTTAAACTTGTGCCCTCGTTGTATCTACTCGTAGATGAGGGAAGAGGAGGGGAAGAAGAAGAAGAAGGGGGATATTATTACAAATCCGAACACATTACCATCAGCAGCAACAATAGCTCATAGTGGAGGCAAAGGAAGAGCGAGACGCATTATCAGTATCATGGCTGAACCAACCACAGCAATCTCTCCAGGCTTGACAGCGAGGAGACCGCACTCCGTCGTGATCAGCATATCGCCATGCTGCGGCACTGGCAACGGACGACGACGAAGAAGACGGGGAAAGAATGAGTGCGACAAAAGCAAAGCCACAATACGGATATAGAAATGCTTAATCCTAAATTCAGAGCCAGGGATGCTGAGCGGGCACACCGATGATGACCGCGATTGAACGCACGCAAAAAGGCGTATCATAGGGTGACAATCATCGTCCAGATACACAGAACCACTAACACTGGGAATCAATGAATGGAAATGGATTTGCTGACATTGATTTTTGTCAGACCGAGCATGATCTAAGTGCGATTATAGATAATACCAATGAGGAGGTCACCATCCGAATTCACGAATGCCCTAGAAAGACATGATGGAATAGATTAGAAGAAGAGGAAGAAGAAGAAGAAGAAGAAGAAGAAGAAGAGAGGCAGGTCCGACAACGGCAACAACCACGAAGATGGCAAGGTGATAATAATAGCCATTCCGATTACATTATGACCATGATCACAATAAGATGAGATACAATCATAGCAATGATATACAGAACACAATTGATATCTGGAATGCGTACTTGTTGGCCATCGAGGTGTTGGCCGCGTAAACATGAACCGCAAAGCCCGTCTTCGTTTCGGCGCTCCCAGCGCCACCAACAGTGCGCATCCCCTGGCACATACGAGGCATCATATCGGAGATGGGTGGATATCATTTGGATAGAAACATATGCAAAGAGGAGAAAAACTCAAGCTTTTGCTGGGCTCCCCACATCGATGAAGTCAATCTTTTCCTCCTCCTTCGGCATTGGGAAAGGGTTCCAGCGAAAACGCTCAGGGGTAGCAACCTGAGGATGTACCACGAAGAACATATGGAGAAATAGGGAGGGGCGCAACAGTGAGGGACCAGGGGGGGGGGGAGAGAGAGAAAGAGAGAGAGAGAGAGAGAGAGAGAGAGAGCGTATATATACGAATAGAAGGACAGACGAGAGATCGGACCTGCTTGGAGAAATCTGCTATGATGTACTTTTTCTCGATCTTCTTGTACTTCCCATGCTTACAAGAGGGCATTATCCTATAGAACCAGCTAAAAACGCGAACATACAACATCGATTTCCTTATCAGCGACCAACGCACAGTTGCTTTTACGAAGAAGATTAATTCTGTCTCGATCGGAAATGCGCGCACTTACGTTCGCTGATTGTGCACGCGTGGTGTCGTGAATGACGTGCCAGATAGTTGCTCTGCGTAAAGTCCATATGGACACCTGGAACAATTGATTAGCACAATTAAATCGAGGAACACATCCTCGATTCTGCATGTTCGGAAAAGCCAAACTATGTGAAAGATGCAGTGTTGGGCGTATTCTGGGATAACTTTTTCGGGTTGTTCATGTTCTTAGGGAGTGCATCCTTGAGAGCCTCTGAGGCAAACTCTCCGCCGAATCCGGTGAGGTATTTCAGCTCCTCAGCTCCGTTGCTGTCCTGCATTTTTCCTTCAACCGGCTCCAAGCGCGCTGCTGTGTGGGATTTACCCGCAAGATATCTCGTGAAGTTTTCGTACTATACCCTTCTTTTATGTGCTACGACATGTAATTACTACCAGAAATTGGTGAAATCAACGCGTTTCCTCAAGGTCTGCGAAGTCCCTCCGGAGCACGAGCGTCTGAAGTATTCCGGTCAACGGGGCCGCATCCGAAAGTGGTTCGAAAATGCCCTAGGTTTGTGCACTGCGCTATCCCGTGAAGATTGACGCAGTCGCGAATTCATAAGCATTCCTGGTTCGATACCCCCAGAAGATTTGCACGAGTCGTACCCCTTGTCGGAAGTGGGTAGCGCAGAAATAGTGGGGATTTATACCCTGCGACAACCAAAGGCTGCGTCGCAGAGTTTCTTGGAAGACAACGCCATGCCTGGGGCCCTCCTCATCGCTCTGTGCCTTCCGTTTGTCAGCCTGGCTGCGACGTTGGTGGACACGTGTGGGGCTGCTGAAAACGATGCCCCATGGACGCACGCTGGTCCTGCCACATACAATGATTTCACCGTTCCAGCAAATATGACCTCAGCTGGGGCGATTCAGGCATCTGTACTAGCAGGGGGTAACAAGTATCCATCGCGATGGCTTGTAGGTTTCGCCAATGGAGGCGTTTGGTCCACCCCCGCCTCGAATATTAGCTCTGACCTACCTGCATGGAATCCCCGTCTTGATGGTCAACCGGTGAATTGCTACTCAATCTCAGCCTTAGCCGTCTCTGCTTTTGACCCAGATGTCGTTTTTGCGGGGTGTGGAGGATCGACTAGCAGTGAGGAGGGAGACGATTGGAATGTGGTGAACGATGGCAACTGGGGTGGCGTGATGGTAAGTTCCGATGCCGGATTGACATGGAAGATGACGTCGTTTCCGCCGAACCATTTCGTCACAGGGATCGTCGCTGTCGACGCTCAAACCACAATCGTATCCACTCGCTCTAGCCTGTATGATCCAAATGATGGAGGAGTATGGAAGAGCACGGGCGATGAATGGCAAAAAACGTTGCCATACCCCGCTTTTGGCCTCGCGTATGATGCGAAGGGCTCCAAAAGGATCTTCGCTGCTCTTGCATTGGAATCGCGCACAGTGTTCATGTCAGGTGACTTGGGCACAAATTGGGTGGATTGGAGTGATGGGGTCGAATGGCCCTCCAACCACGTGCCATTTTACCCATGTATGGCCGTGGCCCACGGCTCGATCTTTCTCGGGGGCCTCACTGTGAACAAATCCGACCCTACTTCTACAGACACCGTGATTTTCTCTCGGTCGCTCGAAGCATCTAGTGGCAGAAAGACCAGTGCCACTTGGAAACCTCTCTCGAGACAGCAAAAGCTGGACGATGATGCTATGCCAAAGGACCGAATGGCAATTCTTCCTGACCCAAATAACGCCTCTCTACTCTACCTTGCAGGCAACGGCGGGCATATTGCCTTCAGGGTGAATCTGGAGAGTGGTGACTGGACGCCTCTGGTGGGAGCGGACACCGTGGATAATTCCCAGCCTCATTGCGACTGTCGGTCGTTGGCATTTAATGCAGAGCTAAACGAGCTTGTGCTGACTTCAGATGGGGGAGTGTTTGCACGATCGAAACCACAAGACCAGGGAGGTCGCTGGAGAAGCCTGAACGGTAGCATCCGCGATGTGCGAAGAAACACAGAGCAAACATAACATGCACGTTCGCACGCACGCGCGCGCGCACACACACACACACACACACACACACACACACGCATGTATCTCACGCACAAATGGGAGGATTCATGCATCTTATATAATGATATTAGTGCTTAGAGGGACTAGAAACTGTGTCCCTGCATCACTGACAAACCATGCGATTAGGCGACATAAAGGGAATGGAAATGCTCTCGGCGCACTGGGACGCCTCGTTAGATCGCTGGATTGGCGGTGCACAGGATAATGATGTCCAGGTTGCCCCGCCCCAAACTACCAGTGGGTCCAGATCCTATGGCGTTGTAATGGGTGACGGCACCATCACAGCGGTCGACAATACGGTCGCACCGGCGAGATTGTTCGGCGCGCGACAGTGCCTCGGCATCGGCCCTGACGACGAAACGAAGAAGACGCAGAAGGGTAGGAGTACGGAGAGGCTGGGTGAGAAAGATGTCATCAGTAGTTCCGACGATGATGATGATATGGATCAAGGACTTGCCTTCGTGGAGGGGAGTGAGCCCATGCTCCGGGTTGGGATAGATTTGGGAGAGTTTGGCTTCGAGGACCCGCACTGCTTTCCGTACTTCGTGCAGCCATATGCTCTGAACTCTCAGTCACCAACGCAGCTTGTCTTCTGGGCGAATTGCTCAGCTGGAGAAGAAGCAGGCGATGTTCCCCCATCTGGTTGGTACGCTCTGGACATCCCGCACGGAATCAAGTCCCAAGACCAGCTGGAGCCCCCAAAATTGCTGGTAGGGACCGAAGGAGAGGTATACAGTTTTGTCGCTGGTGGTTTCACCCGCGGTCAGTCCGATGACAGCCTACTGGTCGGGATTAACGGCACCCACCTGCATTACTATACTGCAGCCGGAGCCGCTGGCAGTCAGGTGCTCACTAAAGCGCTCCCGACGAAATTTGCCCCTCCAGTAGTGTTTGATATTCGAGACGGGGAGACGGTTGTGGGGCCCATTTCGCACGATAAAACTGTGTCCCTCGCTGTATCTCCCCGTGATTCGAGTATTATAGCAGTTACCGGATGGCCCAGCGTCAAGGTGAATGATGGAATCGAATCGATATGGGTCACAATGGATGCGGGCGATTCGTGGAAAAATGCGACGGGTAACATCCTCGATGGTGTGGAAAGAGCTAGACCGTCTGGACTACTAATCATTGACTTTGTGAAAAGCCAGAATCACAGCAGTAGCTCCAATCAAGACTCTGTGTCGGCGCTGCTGGTGGGTACCACGAGTGGTGCTTACGTGTCTTGGACAGACAAACTCGGTCTTTGGACGAGAATTGGAAGTTGTGACCAGTTACCTCTGATCATGGTGAAAGGCCTTTCCTACGAGCATTTTTCTGACACCCTTGTGGCAGCTACGATGGGAAGGGGTGTTTATGTGATGAGGAAGGCAAAGGCTATTTTGCTTCAGATGAGACCAGATCTTCTGGAAAAGGGCTTTGAGACAGGCTCTTCGGAGAGATATTTCGCTTCAAAGATCGCATAGCGTAATAGTCATTCTGATTTAGTCCAACCTTGCTCATGCATCAATGTTGTTACCATAGCATTGCGTAGATCATTCATGCAGCATGTGGGAGGCGCGCCGCCGCTCATGCTAGCATGGGCCATTCTAGCTAGCACATCCCACACTAGCACATTTCATTTCCCTACTGTCGGCGGTAGCAAAAATTGCGAAAATGTGCAACATGAAATGTAACTTATAAGTCCATGTAGAAAATTTGCCTACTAACGTTCCACTGCTGAACTGAATTGCTAGAATGACGTGATGAAAATCCTAGGCACATCACATGTCTTTTGTGAAAACAATCTTTGTTGAAAAACTGGTGAAAATGTGCAAAAATGACATGGCAAAAATCCACAGCAGAGCATCGCGCCATTGCCCACGCAGCAGAATTTCTCGTGCCTGACTGGTGCATCATGGAGTTGAGTCTCCTTTTTCTCAGCTCTAGTTCCAGAACACCTGGAAGGCCCAAACAAGTCTAGAGGTGCTGGCCGAGCTCCGATTTCAGCTGGGGAAACCCATCAACTCTGGAACTTTTCCATGTTCCACAACTTTTCCATTGGATTTTGCGTAGGATTTGTGGGCCAAATCATTATAAAATCTTTGACGTAGTCTTTGCCTCTGACAAAGACTGTTTTCACAAAAGGCACGTGGTGTGCTACTAGTGCTAGTGTGCCGCCCAGCTAGCCAGGACTTCCATCGTGTCACTTCGTCAGCAACAATTTGGTTCAGCAGTTGGTCGTCAGTGGGCAAAATTTCACGTTGCGCACTTTCGTAATTTTTCCCACCGCATGGTAAGGGAAAAGAAGTGTGGGACATGGCCCACAAGCGGCGGCGAGCAATGATGACGACTGCGCTGCGCCTGGGTTGTGTGCACGTCATTGTCGCGTCACCATCAAAAAGAACAAAGACCAAAACAAATGAACGATGAACATTGAGCTTCGCGTAGGCGCAACCATCACCCTGAGAAGTAAGCACTAGAAGTGTAAACCTCCATGCCTCCGGAAAAATCGCCAATTGAAAATCGCATCATCGAGTCCTCCTAGCTAGCTAGGATCGCGACGGTCAAGTGCGTTTCGCTCTGACTCACGCGGGCACGTGTAGCGGGAAAATTCGCTTGAAACGCCGAGAAGGAACGGAACAAAAACCAAAAAAACGTACTCCGGGGAAGGAAAATGTGCGGAAATCGAGGGCGTTTCACTGTGTTCAAATGTCCTCTGATCACCGGCCAGGCGCAGAAATTGATCTGGCGGGAAAAAATAGGGGTTATTTAGGGTCTTTATAAGGGAAATTCGCCTGCATCATCATGAAATTGCAGCCATGATCTGGCAGAATTCTAATATCAAATTTGAATGCAAAAAAGGACATGTTACATTTTTATACGTCAACATATTTTTGTTGTCTTAGACATGAAAAAGAAAGGCGTTTCAAGTTTTAGTGCCGCGCGTTCTAAGTCTGATAAATTTGTATGTATCTTGGTTGAGTTGGTGAGAGAGATCCCTACATCAAATCTTGGAGAACATGGCATCCCAGGTCCCCCCCCTCCCCGCTTATCGCTGTTGCCGGTGTATATTTTCTGTCATAATGGTGATCTAGGAAATCGTAGGCTATGATAGAGTAGGCGGCAGAGGAATGCATTTGGTTGCAGACGACGAATTTGTAGAGTTGTTCCCACCGCCACCACCACGGGGGATGAGAGCCATAGTTAGTGCTCCACGTTATTCTCCGTGTGTCAAATTGTCTTGGGCACTGGTGAAGACTTATCTTCCCATTGTCCTCGTTGGCTGTATATGTGTGAAGACTTACTCGTCGTGATTTTCCCTTCATTCGCAGAAACCCCATGGACTGCCGAAGAAGGGCAAGGGGCATGAGCGAGCGCTCAGCAAGGAGGATGTTAAGAAAATATTGGACCAGGCTGAAGTGGAAATGAAGAAGCGCCGTCGTATTAAACTTGAACGGCAGAAGAGCATTAAGCGTGTTTCTATGGACCTTCAGAATGTGCTGAAGAAGAAGCTTGAAAACCGCTTGGATCGCAAAGAACTAGCAAGGAGGCACATCCTGAAAGAGAGGACACAGACAAAAAATCTTTTCGCCACGCTCGGCGGGAAAAAGGGCGGGCTGGAAAAATTCCTGAAGGCGCGGCCAACACGATCCAAGTTGATGTCGCTCAACATCATCTCGGAGGGCAAACAGGGCGTGTGCGCAGCTGAGAAGGTGGATCTCGATGCGAAGAGAAAGATTAAGAGGAAGGAGAATCTTGCGCTACTGATTGGCAAGCGCCCCTCTATGGAACAGCTACGCTCCAAGAAAATTCTGATCGACCTAGATGTGATTGACAAGGAGGCAACGAAAAAGAAGCTAAAGTCGTTTCTGAAACTTAGACCAGCAGCGGAACGGGTAGTAGTAGCTAATAGTAGTAGAACCTTCTGTACACACGCTTGCCTCATGCATATAAACTACTTTTCATCCAGCATATATATATATATATATATATATATATATATATATATATATATATATATATATATATATATATATATATATATATATATATGTGTGGGTGGGGGGTGTGTGCAGGAGGGTGCGCGAGTGTGTGCGAGTGCGACGCGTTCCGGTGGGGGTCTATGTTTGAGTCACGGCTTGAGCGTCTCTGTCTTAGTCTCTCTGTCTCTCACACATAGATAGAGAGAGATATTGATAGAGCGAACAGTTAGAGAGAGAGAGACATGCACATATGTATATCTCTCGCCCCCCCCTCTCTCTCTCTCTCTCTCTATATATAT